>BMAU01016809.1:0-140485 GCA_019973935.1 Trichonephila clavipes | reverse complement strand
TGTCGGAACAACATTGTGTGGCCCAACAAAATTTTAAAAATAGGGGGATTAGAATTAAAATTGCAAATCTGTGTGAAATGCTCAAAATGCCCTTGAACAAAAAAGCTTTTCCACATGCGTTTTATACGTCTATTGTTTCATTTCTGTTCCATTTCTTCATTTCCATCTCAAATAGATAAATACGTATCGTAGTTACTGACATATTAATCGGTTTTCGGCAAATATTCTCATGCGGTATCACTTTTTTGAAATCCAACGACAGTACCATATTGAAAAAAAGTAATAATAAACCACAAGAATAATTATACAAACTTTTGAAAGTGAAACGAATCACGATTGAACGTGCACCTTAGTTAGAGTCAAAATGAAAAATGAAATCTAGGTCGTAACGTCAAGGTCAGTATCCTCAAGAATCTGAGATTTTTGGAGATACTAAAAAGCTCAGTCTGGTTCTCAAGGGGTTAAAAGAGCTAATGCACATTAAATCTGTCAAGTCTCGAAACTCTCAAGTTAACGTGGTGAAGAAATTATAACAATGAGGTGCCAGCTCATTCGTCATCCTCTTCACTTGACCGAGATATAAGAAGTCGAGATCTACCGACAATACCCTTCATATAACTTCCAAGCGGTGCATTAATAAACCATGAAATCACTGTCGTTTTACATTATTCCGTTTTACAACTCTGTAAACTGAGGAGAAAATTATTAAAATTTAAAAAACTAAGTGAACTTAGTGACACAACAGCCCATGAGGGTCAAAGCCTACTATGGCTATCTCAGTTTACGTGACCTTAGGCTCTGGGATGCATTTGCAGATGTTTCAGTCAAGTGGTCTGACGCAAAACCTCCAGTATTCAGTTCCCAATCTAGCTTAGTACTCATTTATCAACCCACTGAAGAGATGAAAGACTGAGTCCACTTTGTCCAGCTCGAGATTTGGATCTCTTACATGTGGCGTGGAAGCGCGATACACTACCACTCAGCCACTATGCTTCTTAAAAATTAAAAAACCTTTATCATAACACAGCTGATATATAACTCAATTATCATCAATACTGGCAGGTGATACTCGTATTCAAATATAGAAAAAAACTTTATATTAAAAAACTATTTGTGTGTGTGTGTGTGAATTAATAATGTTATCTGAACGTCGAAACTTCATTGTACACAGAATACTATCATGGAATAAAAAAGTAAATAGAACTATCGGAGCGCCCGTTGCCTGATGACCTGAGGGCCAATAGCCAGGCATTTGATAAATAATAAAATAGTGAATATCACATAAAGAATTAGATAAAATTGTAAATGGTTTAGATAAATCAGAAAATAATTTATCGCTCCTTAAATGTTTTCCTTACGAAACATTACTTACATGAAATATATGGGCATTACTTACATGAATGAGTTTATTCTTACATGGAATAAAGTTAAAACTTCAATGAAAAAATCTTTATGTCTTAAATCTTTATGTCTTAAGATAACTCATCAATGAACGAAAACTTTAAAAGAAAAATTTGTGAATAAAACTTTAAAGCTTTAATGTTGTTTGTATGAGAAAAGGAAACCTTTTTTGAACAAACTACGGGGGAAGGATCTACCCCTGTCCACCTAACGGTAGACCAACCCCCATTGTATAAATTATACAGCTGTCCATACTCATTGCTCAAACTGTAGGGCTGAGATAGCCCAGTGGTCAAGGTATCGTATCATAGCAGACATGTCATGAGTTCGAGCCCAGTACCATTCAAGACCCGCCATGTAGGGTAGCGATGCTTGTTAAATCTGTCGAGAGATGAAACGTCCTCCCGTTGGTGTGGTGGGGTAGTTAGGAGAGAGGGTGCCAGCTCAGGTGTCGTGCATGTCACTTGTCCATGGTTCAAAATTACGTGGTCCGTCGCCAAAAGCCCTCGTGTAGCTGAACAGTACGACGTTAATATTCACTCACTCTCTTTGCTGAAATTGTAAAACTGTGTAAACATTTTTATATAGAGAGCATATTTTGAGTTATTAATGCTTTTTCTTCTTGAGAAATTATTGGTTCACCTTAAAATAGCATAAATAATTTATATCTGGATGTTTAATATGTTAATATTACTTTCTGTTGTATTTATTTTATCATAAAATTGCAAGCAACGCCGTCCCTTACACTATAATGGCGTTTCAATGGAAACGTGTCGAAATATTGGTGATACAGCTAAGTTTGATCAACATTTTTTGTGACCCAATTTGGTGACTTGTGGATGCTTCCGGAAATTACTGGAAAAATTTACAGCATCACCATCTATGACGTAAGTGGATTTTTTGAAAAAGCGCTGGAAAGTGTGTGTGGTGTGAGGGGTAAGCAAATCTTTTTTCTTGTCACTCTTAAATTCAACTTCTTACGACCTATTTTAACTAACTTTATTTTATCTATAAATAAGTTTGTTACAGCATCACGAAAAAGGGTTTTTTTCAAAGAGAGAAAACATTTTTTAATTATAAAAAGCCGCAGATTAATCTCATACTATTCATAAAAACTTAAAGATCCGTTCCAAATTTACAGCACAGCTGTAGACCAGTGTTTCTCAAACTGTGAGGTGCACCTCCTAGGGGGGGGCGAAATAACTCTATAAGGGGGCGCAAACATATTGAAAAATCGAAAACAAAATATTATTTTTAAAAAATTATTAATTTACTGAAAGGAAGCAAACTAAAACTTTCTAACTTAATAAAAATAAAATACACATTTACACTGATATAATACACTTATAAAGGGATCGGTACTGCATAATGTATATTTTATAATTAATTTACATAGATTAATTAAGAGCAATTTTAATAATTACCAGTGACCCCATGGGCTTGTCATATAAAAAATTATACACACAAATGAATACTTATCAATAATTTGTACTGTCCATTATTAATCCATTAACTGTAGATTAAATGTAACGCAATTCTTTCCCCAATACCACCGTTTTCCACGTACACCTGCGTATGTGATGTATTGAAAGGAGGGGGGAGAGATGAAAAGGAATAAAAAGGAAATCCTTCGAAATAAGTAAATCCTTCGCAAACACTGTGTCACAGTCTTTTTATTCCATTCCAAAGCCTTCGGACTAATTTTATGAATAGCATTACACAGAAAAGATCATACGTCTGAAAATATGACGTTTATATACGTCTGGGACAATTAATGTTCTGGCTGAGTGGCACTTAAGAGTTTAAAGTCGTATTGTAGCGTTAGCTTCAAAGTATATTATTATTGAACTCAATGATTTGTTATTGTATGGAGGGGGAGGGCGCGATGAAAATTATGAATGAATATTGGTCCCAAATATTGAAAGTTTGAGAATCCCTGCTGTAGACACTTAGACAGTACTATTTTGTTTCGTTACAAAGTTTGGACTCGTAGACTTAAACATACTAATATATGGCAAACAAAAAATATTAAAAATAAAATCTTTCGTATAAATATGTTTTAGTCATATTCCTCTCACATATAAACAATTGCTTTTAGTTTATATCTGTAACTAAGTTTACTAGTTTCTCCTCGAAGATATTTTGTCTAAGAATAAAAAAAATATTAATTTGTGTGTTTTTAACTCTTCTTTTTTTAATATACTTTGTTGTCAACTCAGGAAATGTTTTGCAAGAAAATCAAAAAAAAAAAAGATATGTACAATTTATTTTAAAAAACAAAATATGCTTCTACAATCCATAGTGATATACTTTAATTTCTGTTGTAAGTACCTTATTGAGAAATAAATACAAACTTTTTTTGAGTGCAAAAAAAAAAAAAAAAAAGGTTTTCTGTGGGAATTACTCGTAAAATTTTCAAAGGCAGAAATTCAAAAGATGCTAGAAATTAAAATCATGCCAGGAAATTATTTGGAAAAATATGACTCCATCCTTCATTTAGGCCCGGGGTGGGCATTAAGTCAATTCCGATCGACCGGTGTGTGTGACCATTTTTATTAAGACATAATAATCATTCTATCATACGAAGATCTAGAAATACCATATTTATTCAAAGCAAAGCCGCCATCAATTGTAAGCTACGCCCAAAATTCTCAACAAGATTTTATGAAAATTGAAAAATTGTCTAAAATGATTTATCGATATCCAATTTTACGAAATTAAAATAAATTTAAAAGGAGAACTAATAAAGGGTAAATAATTAGTTATTTTATAAGTATTACAACTTTTAAATACATCCATGAAATTATAAATGCTCCAAATACTCCATCCAACACATGTTTTCCCTTCGATTCTAAGCCGTGTCCGATTTTCAGTAGCATTAACATTGGGAAAAAATACGGCTTCGATTCGAGTAAATATGGTATTTCAAAAAGCACGCAGGAAAAAAATCGAATCATAAGAAAAAATTTCGTTGAATAGAAAATGTACTTCACTAATTGGAGACTATTTAACTAAGAAAATAGTAAAATGTTATTGGTTCCAAAAAGAAATTCGCAAAATAAATAAATTCGTAAAAGGGAGGTCCGACTGTATTGTATACTTTCTTTTAACTCACAACACCTACGCCATTGGATGATCCGCAACACCTTGAAAAATCTAGAAGTAGCCTATACCCTGGAAAAATCTACCCACCCCTGATTTAAAATATCAAAAAAGACAGTAATAAGTTTAGCTGATCGTAAATAAAGGATTTTAAAAGAATCTTTATCAGAGCAGAAAGGATTTAAAGAAGGGATCATAAAAGAATACTATTTTTTTTGTTTCTATTAAGAATAGTTTTACAAATAAAAGGAAAGTAAAATAATCAAGTATATAAGATTTTCCAAGTACATACTCGTATATCTATGAGCAAAACATTTAAAGCTATTTTTGCCATTTGTTCAAGGGCGAGAACTTAATGTGGATCACACATTTTCGAAAAGAAAGAATGCCTCAATTTTTATAAAAAATTGTGACATTGTAACTAATGCATTTTTTTATAATATAGGGCTTTTAATATTTAAAAATATTTCATAAATAATCATTTTTTTTTCTTTTTAACGTGTAAAGGGATAGCTCATTTAGCGTTACAGAATAGGAGAAAACATGCGAAACACATTTTATAAAAGAAAAAATGTGTCAGCTTTGATATAAATGAGTAGTATGATAAAAAAGCTTATTTTCTTTTCAAGACAGTGAAACTAAAATATAATAATAATGTTTGCGTACATTTAATATGAAAAAAATATTTCGAATTTGGGTCCTATACTTTAACATTAGCCGAAGACAGCCTTAAACGGTTTGCTCAAAATACCAAAATGTTCTCGAATGAAATACTTAAGTTATTTTGTAATGCTTATCAAATGCTATTAAACAAAGACAAGGCACATTTGGAATGTATTACATGCTAATAAATCTTATTAAGACTAACCGATTAGTTATTAGTTTTTGCTTACAAAAACGAAAGTTTTTTCAGGTATCTTGCTACACGTGCTGAAGAAGTGAAATACATGCATTGCTATAAAAATTTGAGCACTAAGGAAGAGTTGTCAGAGTAAAATAAGGTTTCTCCTACGTAAGTATAATGTGTTGATGTAAATCATTACAAAATAAAAGAAAACTGAAAATTTACTATAGAAAAAATTTCCAAAGGTTTTAGTACCTTATCCGGTCACCTCATCAAGAATGCCTGAAATGATACGGTGTGGAATTGAGGCATACAAGTCTCTTATAATGTCACGCAACACCTCGTTCCATAGCTCTTGTAAACGCACCTTTAATTCTTCCAAACTCCTTGGCTGGTCAATTTGCCGCCCTAAATCATCCCAGATATACCCGATTGATGACAAATCTAAAGATCGTGCAGGTCAGCGAAGGGTGGAAAAGGGATGGAGGAAGTCCTGTGAAACCCTTGCTGTGAATAGGCAAGCATTGTCTTTTTGAAAAATAGCTCCCTGAATCATTTCTACGAGCAGAAATACATGTCGCTGAAGAATGTCATGAATTTAACTCTGGGCTGCGATGGTGCCATGGATCGATGTTAGGGGTAAGCGAGTGTTGTATACAATGGCACACCATACCATCACACCAGGTGTGGGAACGGTGTAACATTGTACGACCAAAGCAAAATTGAGATATTCAGCACTGGGCCTACACACTCGTACACTATTATCATCACTGCCCAAACTAAATTTGGATTTTTCACTGAAAATAACCGATTCCTTTCGGTTGCAGTCCAATCTCTTACAACATAACACCACTCCAAATAAAGGAGACGATCGAGATGAAGGGGGTCTACGGCTGTGCACGTAATAGGCGCCTGGATTGTCATCTAGACAAGGGAATTGCAATAGTACGAACTGAGAGGACCATAGTGAAGTTGCAGCCTAAGTATGGTTGGCGGACAGTGAGACATTAGCCTATATGACTATATGTCGTAGGATGCGACGGGCTTCTCGAGTATTTGTATGTTCACGGCGTCCTGAGCCTGGTCGCTGTGTAACAGACATTCCTTCTGTCATCATCTGTTCCCAACACATCCTAATAACTAAGTCAGAACGACCTGCGGGCACACTACTCACCGAGATGACCACCTGGTTTCCATAATCCCTATTATTCTTTCCCTCTCCACTCTGATGGCTGCTCATATAGTCTCCGATGGTTGCATAATAGCATTTCTTGTTAAAACACTTCCTTCTGCAAGGGATGAATATACACAAACAATCTCTTCTTACTTGTTTTGGAAAGGAAATTCATTGTCCTCGAGTGCCATTATGCAATGTGCAATTACGAAGCATTTATAATCATTTACATATCTGTCTGACACGTACCCTTCATACAAAGTTTCGTTATAATCCTACTTTTACTTTGTGCATAAATTTTTAGGGCAATGAGTGAATAATTGGACATCTTTTCGTGAAATCAGTTTTTGTGAATATTTTTCGTAACTCTTTTTTTTATTGCTGTTATTAAAATTATCTTTAAAAGAGATAAAATAATGCAAAGCTTCCATTTCTTTAATGAAAATGTTTTTCAAAATATGTAGCAAGGAATTAGTTTAATTATGTAATTTTTATAAATGGTATTACATCAATAATATTTCTTAGAACAGGAAAAAACATTATTAACTATTTAATGCGTTGTTCAGCTAAAACAATTTTATTTTGTTCTTAAGACATTTCTTCCTTGATTATTTGTATTATTTATATATTTATTATCTACTACCAGGTTTCTTTTCTCGTAGTGTACACAAAAGTAACTTTTTAAATTGTTTCATTTTTCAAATTGATTTTATAGCATTTAACATGACTTTATAGCATAATAAATTTTTAACACATGCTTATTGAGTAAATGGCATATAAATGCATATTTCCTTTTTTTAAAAAAATCTATATGTGAATTAGTTTATAACAGTAAAAACACCTCTCTTCCTCCCCTCCTACTTTTTAAATTATTTTTGAAATAAGAATACTACATTGGCTTAGATTAAGCATACTTAAATTACAAAACAGAGTAAATCGAAAACCAAATCTAATATTAACAAATTAGTAAGTCTTACTTCAAAGAGGGAAAAAATGCTGTTCTGTTTTGAATTTAGATCATTTTCCTAAAATTGCTCTCTTGTTGAAAAAAAATACTTATCCACCATTCTGTTAAACATTTTGAATCAAGTACTCAGAAGGCATTAATAAAAATAATTTTTTTTGAAAAATATAAATAAAAAAAAACACAAAAATTTCTTTTTTATCATTCGCATCCTAAATGCGAAACATCAAGTTCGTAATGTCGTATAATGCAATTTTAGACAACAGGGTCTTTAGATGCCTCGACATTACAAAGTGTTTGGAGCTATAAACCCTAAGAATACAAAATGGCCGAAGACAAACGCATTTGGCGACTTGAAACAGTAATCAATATCTGTCTAATCAAGTTCATGTCATTAGCCAACAATAGACAAAAGTTATTGCAGTAGACTTCACTTGGCTGAGCTTTCATCATTCGGGGGGAAGTTTATTGTTTGTGTGGGATCGTGGTGTGGAACATGAACAGCTGTCGAATTCAGACACTGGATAATGTTATTTGTTGCTTTAGTATCAGTTTCTGTGAGTTATAGATTTCCTTTTCCTTTTTAGGAAGGATCTTTCGAATTGCAAGATATAAAAGTTTTTACGATTGATGATGATGGCTCTGCTATAATGATTTACAGCATTGTATTTTCATTGATGTGAAATTTTGGGATGAATATTTTTTTTATTCTAAATCAAAAGAAAATAAGTTTTATTTCACAATGCAGCCAGACGTGATTAATTTAATTACAAAGAAAACAGGGGGATTTCCATATTATAAAATAATTACAAAAAAGCTCAATATTTGAAAATTAACATTTACCTATTCTTTGTTCTTTTCAAGAATATTGAAATTTATATTTTATTCATATATTTGAAAAAAAAATGTTTTTTTCCCTTTCCATTGGACTGCAGATGGATAATTACCATTGCATTCCTAGATTCCCCGGGAACTGGTATCACTTTTTAGTGTGGGACCATTTAGGTGGATAATACTTGCCACTTGGGATTGCAACATCGGACTAAACGTTCAATAGCGGTATTCAGTATTTCTTAGGTTTTAATACTGGGGTACCGGTTTTAATACCGGTAGTAGAAATTTTAGAAAAAGAAAAAAAGAAAACAGACGTTTTTTTTATTTCACTTTTGCCAGATTTATAAGAGAGTGTAAATATCGCAACAAATATAATTTGTAACATAAATTATAACAGTTTATAATCACAGAAAAAGTAAAGGGGAACATCTTATTTATTTAAATCACAAAGCTTAAAATATCACTATTTGGCCTGTGGTCCAAGGTTTTCATCATTCAAATAATAAAACCAAACCAAAGCATTATCAACTGATTTTTTATGTTTTTATTAAGTTATTTTTATTCCTTTTTATGGATTATTATTTATGAGTATCTATATAAATTTGAAAACATTATTTTGAGCCAGAAAGTATGATATGCAATTACAATATTAATAAAAAACTCTCTAATTTAAAAAAAAATATCGAAACATTACGCACTTTCTTTACAACTACAACCTTGTTTTCACAGATACGAATATCATACTAAGAATCCTGTGCGTGTACTGTATCGTTTTGAGCTGCAATAGGATAGTTTTGTTCCACCTCCCTGGATGATTCACATATTTTATCGCTTCTCTTAATTGTACGGTGCAACTTTGTATTCACAGTCTAAATAATTTCAACTGTTACGGAGACATGAAAGCAAAAATGTATACTATTATGCTATGCTGGCGATCCCTGAACTTACAGTGGAGACAATTAAAATGTTTCTATAAGTAAATACCGAAAAACCGGTATTTAAACTTGTGAATACCGGTATTACAAAATTGTACAAATGGCTAAAAATACCGGTATTCGGTATCCCGGTATACGAGTATTGCAATTCTTACTTGCCACAATGTAATTTCGTGTCAAAGTTTCCTTTCCAGACCGAAGCATTTAAGCTCTGACGTTTTGAAATAGTACCATAAATTTAATTTCGCCGAAAGCACTTAAGTCAAACAGCAACTCTAGGGATCCTCAACATGCCGTATAAGTATACGACATGTATGTGGTGAGTTTTTTGTATCTTAAAAATCCACCGAATTCGACTGGTTGGGTGTACAAGGCAAGCGCCAAGCAACTACGCCGCCCCCCTTCCCAAGCCGGCATGATCACTTGAATACAGTGAAAAGAAAGCGAATGATGTAGTTTACAATATTTACGTGCCAGACTGTTTTAGAATAACATTAATCTGTCACCATCTTTCTCATTTATTAATCTAGGTGAAACATGTCTGTTATAAATGGAATTAAAATAAGGTGCCAATACTTATTTTAGAAAATTAACTATAAAAATAAAAAAAAAAGAAAAAGAAAGTTTTTATTTTATGCATATACAAAAGAATACACTTTTATTTAAGTTTAGTAAAAACATTTTTTTTTTCATATCCATTTCTCATAAAAAGCTGGAAACAATTTCCAGTTCTTGCAAATACTTAATCTTTTTGTATAATTTTCCAACCACAACACTCACTTTCAAAAAGATAGAAACACATCTTTGAAAAAATTTGTGCATGCTTTTATGTTTGCAATACCTGGAAATGTGAATCGATTTTGCAGCATGTACAGTGGGCACACCGGGAAAATATTATACTGGAGTTTTTTAAACGAAAAGTAAAAGAGATGAGAATCACTGAAATATATAAAGAGTGTTTTTTTTTCAGGTATAGAAGTTTATGTTGGCATTACTTTCCATGATGGCAACCGATTTAACAGCTGTCAAGTGATTTATTCTCAGTTTGGTTTGGCAATTCATCAAAACGATCATCAAGCAAGGCGTAAATTCGTCGAATGGGCCCAAAACGAGATTGCCGTTGTTCCCGATTTTCATAAGCAAAGTTTGTTTAGCGATGAAGCGCACTTCTGGTTGAATGGCTACGTCAACAAACAAAACTGCCGCATTTGGAGTGAAGCTAATCCACAAATGTATGTCGAAACACCGTTACATCCAGAAACACTGACTGTTTGGTGTGCTTTATGGGCTGGTGGAATCATTGGTCCATACTTCTTCAAAAACGATGAAGGCCACAACGTTACAGTCAATGGTGATCGGTATAGAGCCATGATTACTAACTTTTTCATTCCTGAATTGAACAATCATGATGTACAGTATCTGTGGTTCCAACAAGACGGCGCAACATGTCACACAGCTCGTGCCACAATCGATTATTGAAAGACACGTTTGGTGACCGCCTAATTTCACGTTTTGGACCTGTGAATTGGCCTCCAAGATCTTGTGATTTAACATCGCTAGACTATTTTCTGTGGAGCTATGTAAAGTCATTGGTCTATGCGGATAAGCCACAAACGCTTGACTATTTGTAAGACAACATTCGCCGTGTTATTGCCGATATACGGCCACAAATGTTGGAAAAAGTTATCGAAAATTGGTCGTCCAGATTGGACTACATCCGAGCCAGCCGTGGCAGTCCTATGCCAGAAATCATACTTAAAATGTAATGCGACAAGATTATCCTTCGAATGAAAAAAAATTCATGTCAATCGAATAATACATCGTTGTTTTATTGCAATTTAAAGTTCTATACCTCTAAAAAACACCCGTTATATATATATATTCAAACAAAGAAACTCGTTTACTGCACATGCACAAAACATATTATGTTTCTTCCTTCTGAGTATGTGTTTTGTATTATTTTAACAGCTCTTAGTAGTAATAACCAGCAGATATTATTAATAATACAAAATTATCATTAATAATATCTGATTAACATATTTTGCGTAACATAGACATAACGGAATAGTGATCCTAAGAAAAACCTGATTGGCTAAAATAAGTGAAAATATCCCATTTATCATGTTTTACTAAATTGGCTTAACGCATTATCACCTAACTAATTAAGTAAGACGCAAGAAAATGGGATGGCCATAATCTTAAGATTTTTATTAATTTTAAACATAGTTTATGTTCAATAGGAAAAATTATGTAGTAATATAAATAAAATAAGAAAGATTATACAGAGTAACAATACAAGTTAAATATTACTCGTCTATGGCCATGAAGGACATACAATTTTCGACATCTTAATAGCTTGAAACCAAAGACTATATAAGTTGACGGATTACTGGAGTACCTGCTTCCCGCAGGGAAGCTCAATCTCCTATCATAATGAATTGGATGAGTTACATGAGTTCAGCTTTCACTTAGCCCATTGCTGCTTAATTAAATAATTATGTGTTGATATTGAGAATATTAAATGAATTATTAAGAAAATTTACTTTGGGTGTAGGAAAATGAGAATTTAAATGTGTGGTGTGATTAAAATGCATTAGTGTAGTTGTGTGATCTGTATGCATTTAAAATTAAAGACTTGTCCGCCAGAGCGGACTTTAAAAATAGGAAGTCGGGAATTCCTTTGGCGCAGGGTGACCCGCACCGCCAAAAAAACTCGCCTCGTCTGATTTTCGCCCAAAAGGAGCGAGTATTTAATAGCTTTAGCGCGAGAATGCGCAGTCCAATCAGGGGGCAGCCTATGGTGACCCTTTGAGAGTGGGTGTGTCAGGATAGAAGTGAGTTTGGGTGGCGAGGCGATCCCAAAGCTCGCTTCGCTATTGGCCGGCCTACTCTGTTCCCACAGGTCGAGAGTGAGTCCGGTTAATTTTGAAGTTGGTCGGTTGAATTTTAAGATAGTAAGAGGGAAAAAGGAATTAAATTAAAATATTACGAGGTCTATTGAATAAAGAATTAATATTATAATTTTCGATACGAGCAATTGCTCGGTTAGTATGATTATCAATATTATTAAAACATTTAGTAGCTATTTTTTTGAAAAAGTCTTTTAGAATTTTAAGTTTTAACGCGAATCTAATTTTTCGTCATTTTTCACATACCATGGAGAGTCGGTGATTATTTTTATAATTTTATTTTGGGCTGATTCCAGCATCTTGATATTAGAATAGGCTGCGTGGGCCCAGATTGAACTTGCGTATTGGAGAATTGGTCTGAGAACGAGTTTATAAATAAGCATTTTGTTTCTTAAAGATAAACAAGATTTCCGTGCAATTAAGGGGAAAACTTTAGCAATGGAAATATTGAAATTTCTACGTATTTGTATGATGTGTTGTTTAAAAGTGAGTCTTTTATCTAGGATTACCCCTAGGTATTTGGTGTTTTTGGACCAAGGTATGTGCGTATTGTGTAGGTATAATTTTGGTGGTTTTTTTTAATGTGGTGTGATAAGAAGGCGGCCTCTGTTTTTGCTACATTAAGAGCAATTTTCCAAGTAGAGAACCAGTCTTCTAGTTTGGCTATGTGTTTGTGTAAGAAGTGAGTAACGAGTTGTAGCTCGTTACTTTGTGCCAGGAACCGAGACTAGACAGGCTCAAACTGTTTTTATCAGTATGGATATAAGTAAGGATTAGTACGATGGCAGCTCCATCTATTGGTTCAGTTGTTAGTTATTAAAACGATCCGTTAATTTTAAAGTTTGTTTCTTAATTAAGTAACGAATAATGTTTAGTTATGTTGAAGCGTGCTCGCAAACAATATCTACTGTTGGCAATGTATCACGGCATTTGAATTTGATTAGATTTGTCGATGGTATAATACATAAGTACTGATTTATTAATGTTATTTATCACCTATTTGTAATGAAGAACAGAATGTAAAAAATATACTTTCTCAGGAACCTTCTTTTAAATTCTTTGTTTCCTAAAAGTGTGTGTGTTTTCTCTCATCTTATTAAAAAATGTACAAAAAATTATGCAAAACGCATATTTTAAGTTTAGGAATAAAGATATGGCAATGTACTTCAAAATACAACTATTAACTATACGGGAGAAAATTACTTCCCAAATCGGAAAAACTAATATACTGGGATATTATTTCATATCAATTCATTGAGAATTGGTTCTGTGTTTTGCGTAGAAAAATATATTTTTTAACATGATTAAAATTATTAATTTGTAATCAATTTTCTATTTGCTTCCATAGTTCAAATTTTAATTTGGGGGAACAAAATTAGAATAGGATTGAAAATAATTTTCTTTCCTTTGCCAAAACCTTCGAAACCAGTAATAAAAGTAAAGCCTTCCGCACCACTTGATTACAAATGAGCATTCAAAACACCATTTATGTTAAGCATAACAGAGAAATCAAGAGACAAGTTAAGAGAAAATGGAAAGTTGACATCTTTTATTTATGGGGAATTCTTCTCGTAAAGAAGATTCTATAAGTAAGATGGATTGTGATACCTCGGCTCATTGTAGAAATATTTTCTGAGAAACAATTGAAACGATGGATAAGGTTCAGACATTCGAAAATGTGCGTACATGAACTGGCATCACTTTTGCAGGAGAACAAGGATATATATAACAAACATATAAAAGGAGGATTTTTTATGTAGGAAGATTAATTTTAAAAACTTCATATAGTTTTTAAGTGTATGTGTGTGTGCGTGCGTGCGTGTATGTGTGTGCGCGTGTGTGAAATCTTATCTCTG
Organism: Trichonephila clavipes; assembly: GCA_019973935.1. Taxonomy (NCBI): domain Eukaryota; kingdom Metazoa; phylum Arthropoda; class Arachnida; order Araneae; family Nephilidae; genus Trichonephila; species Trichonephila clavipes. The sequence continues at coordinate 126,466 of BMAU01016809.1, read as the reverse complement.
TTGACTTCTTGCAAAAGATCTTTCTCATTTTTACCTTTATTTTATATTTTTCTTTTTAAGAGCTAGTTTTGTAAAATCAATTTCCTGCATTATGACTCAATATTCAAAACATCTAAGTTTATATTTTATTTGAATAATTCTATAGAAGTTTCTAGTCACAGATTCACAACACAAATTTCATTATTTGAATATGATCATCATTTTAATTTAGTAATGGTAATGTTTGGTTTTCCTAAGAACGTCTTTCAAATATTTTATAACTCTTTAAATTCTGTCAATAAATGTCTGTAAAAGGCATTTGAGTTTTCCACAAAGTTATTTTATTATTATTATTATTCTCATATACATAAGAAGTAAAAGAACAACAACAAAAATAATCCATGAAAACAAATGTAAAAGACAATTAAATAAATGTTCATATTATGGGCCCTTTTTAATTTATGATGCTTAATTATTAAAAATTTCGTTAAAGACTTGATACGCTGCAATTTTGAGTCCCAAATATGCTTTTCTATTCACACATCACTACCACAGAAGATATTTAAAAATTGAAAAATGTAACTATAGATTATTTTTATAACAAATTAAGGTACTTGCGTATTATACCGTAGAAATATTTCGTCAAGTCAAAAGACGTCGCCAAAGTCCACGATATGCAGCCAAAAGTGATAATTCTTCTCGCTCATATTCGAACACAATAATATTACCGATAGCAGCATTTGACGACATTTTATTAACTGATGAAATGGGTTGATAGTATAATACGTAAGTCCCGAAATTAAAACTACTGGAATTTTAAAGGAATTAATTTAATGAGAGAGAGAGAGAGAGAAAACCTTTTTTCAATTTTTAAAAATGAAAATATTGAGGATTTAATTTAAATGGCTATTTTTTTAAAGAAATTTCATTATATTTGGAAGATGTATTCAGTAATAGTCCCTTTATTTACAAACACACACATATATGTGTGTGATATTAAATATTTATAAAATCAATCAATAAATTTATAGATTTAAAATGATGACAATGCAATTTTCTCCATATTAAAACAGTAATTCGTCGCTAAGGATTTATGCGCATCAAATGTTTCTCACAGCCGATGACTTGATCAATTAGTCCAAATGAGTTGGTCGAAGTCTCGAAATGGTTCTGGTCCGAGAAGTTAATTAAATATACCATTTTCTCCGGGAAGAGTGCTGCGTCGGAAATGAAGCTTTCAAGCTGTTTCCTCTGAAAGTTATTGGCAACTCATTATATACAGAGATACCTGTTTAATAAAAAAGTATAATCTAAACATATTAAAAACAGCAAAGGTCGTGAGCATTTACTAAATTAACAACCATTGTTGAAAGGATTTTTAAATGTGAAGGAACATAAAATTTCTGAACATTTTCCTAAGTTTGTGAGACTTTTATTTCCCATTTTATACTATATTTAATTTTAAATTTATAAGGAACCAAAAGATGAATTATTGTAAAGAAATTTAATGAAAAACAACATAAAAACAAAGATACTTGTATAAATATTTTAAATATTTCCTGTTAAGCATATTTTGTTAAAAATTGCCATATTAGTATTTTTTTAATATATCATCAAAAATATTTTACCAGTCGTTTACTTTACTTTAATTTTGTAACTATTTTGGTTTAAAAATTTGTATCAATTTTCCTATATAATTTTTTAATTGAAAAATAATAATTGTTTCTTTGAAACAATTAAAATGTAAACACTCGTTTTTAAGATTTTACAGTGAACTATAATAGTTTCACAAAAACATTAATAAATAACATGCATTCATTGCTTCTCTAATCGATGTTTTTAAACACAAAAACTATTTCCAACTATAGGTACTTTTCCGTTTTTCACCGACGATACCAATAAAGTCGCCAAAAATGATACAACTGACACTAAATAGAATATTCCTGCTGGTAACATTTTACGCACCCTTTTCAAATCAAGTCGCGGTCTTTTCTTATCAGTAACTTCTTTTTCTTAATATGTTAGAAATAGATTATAAAAACCATGGGAACTAATATTTATTAACATTTGTGTGTGAGTGTATATATTGTGTGTTGTCGCCAATAAAGCCTGCTTGCCAGGATTTTACTCCGGCGAAACGGAAAATAATCCAATAATAACGTAACTCACAAAATATATCAGAATGGTTACTTTAAATTATCACATTTGAAATTTTCTTCGTTTGAATTTACGAGTAATGTATATAATAGGAGTTAAATTCAATATCCAGTAAAAAACAATCCGTAAGAAAAAATGTTTTTGATTTTCTTCTAAAAATAACTCATGATTCATGAAACAATCTAAATGTCCGGGCTTAAAATATCCAAATGTTCTGGCTTATCATTACGGAATTACCCATCAGAATGTAATAAACTGTTGGTTCCAGACCGATCGACCCCACGTGGGCTCATTATTCGGCAAACGCAGGCGATAAACTTTTACTTCATTAGTAAAGATGTGGACGCCACAGTAAAAGAGGCAGTGCGTACGTTGGCTAACGGAATTTAAATCAGTCACGCGTGCGCAGTGACGTGTTCAACCATAATAGAATGCCGTTATTGGCTAGTCTAATAAATTTATCCGTACTCTTACAAAAAGAATTACGCATACGATCAACAGCGCCTTCCATCAAAAAATCTTAATGATACTTGCCAGTTCAAGATACCAAAGTTAATTTATGTTCCATTGGTGGACAAAATTTGATGTCGGAAAATCGAGATTCCAATCTGTTCGAATACTTTGCTGTACATGACTGAATTAAATTCCGTTAACCAAAGTATGCACTGCACCTTTTGCTGTGAAGTCCACGTTTTTACTGATGAAGTCAGTGTAAGAAATTAATCGTATGTGATTGCGGAATAATGAACGCACGTGTGGACGATGAAACTAAACCCAAAATACCTTAGAGCAGTTTCCAATTCACGGAGGAACAGTTTATTACATTCTGATGGTTAATTCCATAATAATAAGCCATAGCATTTTTATACTTTAAGCCCGGACATCCTGTATATATTTCTAAATCCAAGGGAAAAACACCAGAATTTAAAAAAATATATATATTATCGTACATTTTTTCAAAATTTTTTTATATTCGGCACAGTAGTGCACACAGTATTTTTTTAAGTAAGAGGGGTAGGGATCGAAGGTCCGCCATTTTCTCGCATCATAACCCAATATGTCCTCAAACATATTATTTTGATTTCATCGATTGCCGGATACATAAAACAATACAAAATAAATTATTGAATAATTAATAGCATTAACTAATAATATAATTATTTTTAACAAATACTGAATTATATTGTTAATTTATTATTATCAATTTTGTCACCTTTGTTTGGAACTATTTTTCCAACTATTTACATAGGATTGTAATCAATCGAAGAAAAAAATAAAGGACATAAGAAAGGGAGAGGTGTTCAGAACACCTGGACCCCTTTCTTTGTGTGTGTGCACCCAGATTCTACATATATAATTTTTACTTATTTATTCAGCAAACGAACTTCTTTTCTTTAATTTTTGACAATGTATTAAGATTTTATTTTTGTTTTCATTTTTTATTATATTTATTTATTTTGCTTTTTCCTACAACTCGAACGCTGAAAAAGATACTCCTATGCTTTGAGATAACAAAAATACAACCAAAAAAGCGCAAATTTCTATAACTTACATAAAGCTATGTCCTTAAAAAAAGACCACGCATGTTTCGAATTGAATAAAACCGTAAAATTAGTTTTCTGAAACAAACTTTGAAAGAAGCACGTTTCAGTATTCTTTCTTTCTATGCTACAGAAAAGTTTGCTCAAACACTCAATCTTATTCTAATTTTTTTTTACCTTATGTAAATAAGAAATTGGTTTAGAATATGTGAAATGTATTCTGTCATAGAATGGATCCTATACCCAGACAAAATATTTTTTCTTTGTCTGACACAGCAGTCCTGCTAGTGTAGCAGTTACAACATTTTTTCAATTATTCGTTGCTTAAAAATTTGTCCGAGTATCCTTCGTCCTTTAAAAAAATGAATTTGCTTTGATTCCATGAACAGATCATATATATATGGTTGTTGATTTATATCATTAAAAAATATTATTTCATGACAAATATTTATTTATATAATAAAAATTGAAGTTAAAACTACGAGAAATTAAGAAGAGCGTGCTTAATTTCATCTTAAACTCGTGTAAAAAAAAAAAACTTATATCTGGAAGTTTAATACACTAATATTGCTTTCTGTTGTATTTATTTTATGATTAAATCGGCGTTTCAATCGAAACTTGGCAAATATTGGCGATACAGCCAAGTTGGCATCATTTTTGATGACCATTGGACTGACTTGGTGACCAGTTTTGGTAAGTTGGTGACCTTATGGATGCTTCTGGAAAAATCTTCAACATCACGATTTATGACATAAGCGAATTTTTCTAGGAAGTTCTTGAAGGTAGCTGTGTCGGATATAAATAGCAGTCTTTCTTAAATGAATTACTATTACTTCGTCTGTTAATGTGGATAAGAGGTTGCCGCGGAAAATATTTAACATTACATTCTAGTTATTTTAGACACTGATAGTTGTGTCTGAGTGCTGTATAATGTGTAAAAGTCTTTTAGGATTGATTTATTGAGTTAATTTTAGTGCTGTATCCTGTACTTTAAGGATTGTTTTTCCACACAAAATTTTCATAGCTCCTTAAGAACTGTTTCTGTGTCTTTGACACTGATAGCATAAAATCCACGAACGCCGATCTACATAACAATAGCTCTGCTTAAATTTCAACTTAATATCTTTTTAAGTGATATAGGTAAGGCGAAATAATTTGCAGAAGATATATGTATGTATATTTATGCATGCATGTATGTATGTAAGTATGTAATTTTGCTACTTAACACCTAGCTTTTTCAGTCGTGTTAAATGGGTGTTTTTGAATGGATATTGAATTTAAAATGCAGAATTAGTCTTATTTTCAATTCAAACTCTCTAAAAAACTATTCTAATTAATACAATGTAATACCCTACATTTTTTAATTTTAATTTTTTTACTTACAAATGTACTCATTTTTTTTTCTAATATTACCTGAAATCGAAAGGAAATATTCATAAAATTTAAGACATGCTAATTGTATATTTTAGATTTAAAAAATTATTCGAAATGTTCCGTACTACCTCCGTTATCGTACGTTTCATCTTTTGCATCAGGTTTTTAATAAATCAGTAGCTAGATAGTATATTCTGAATTTGCATGATTCCGTAGACAAATATTTAAACGTGAGTATCGGGGGGAAATAAGATTTTTGAGAATATTTTTTTATTTATTTCAAGCAATTTCAATTAAAATAATTAAAACTGAATATGCAGAATAGAAAATAGAGATTAGTTATAATATGCTTATAGGGAATAACTATAATATAAAAAAAGAATAATCTTTTTTTTATATTTATTCATTTGTTTCTACTTCATCACATTGTCGCAAAAGTATTTAAAGTAAAATAAATGGACATTTTCTCTCTCTCTCTCTCTCTCTCTTATAAGTTTTTTTTTAAAAAAAGAACTGCTTGGATTTAATTTTTTAAATTATTTCATTTTCTTTTTAATAAAAAAAGACTATTATAAATATTATAAGTCTTTGATCATTGATTAGATTACCGGCAATAGTAAAAAATTACCAGATACTTAAAATTACTTTGTAAGATTTATAAATTTTATGTATCATATGCTTTGATATTTCATGCGAGTGTATAGAGTGTTCCCGAATTCGACCTACAAATTCAGAGGGGTGATAATAGGCAGAGCGGGGACCCCAAATCTTTAGAGAACGCGGGGTCTCAAACCACGGTTGGGTAGTGAAAATCGCGATAATAATAGCTATAGGAAGGACAGTGAGTCAACCCAGAAAAGTGGCCGAATAAATGCGGGTTTTAGAGCGCCATGGTAGGGTTGAAAAAATCTGCACCTATGCAAATTTCGCACTTCTCCCGAAGTTGCTACATAGAGTACCGGCCATTACGCACCAGAACGTGTGGTTCATGGTTCATGGTGTCCCAATACATTGTTGATTGCCTTGCCTAACCACCTCCATGCCACATATCCCGAGAGGTAGATTGGACCTGTTGGTTGCCCTCCAAGCTCCCCTGGACCTCATTATCTTGGATTTATTCTTCTGGGGTCACCTGAAATTGTTTGTGTTTGAGACGCCGGCGGTTACAGTGGATGATTTAACGACGCGGAACGCCGTCGTATCAGCTGACATCGTCGGCACACCAGATTTGTTTGAATGCGTCCAACAATCCTTCGTCTGCAGATATCGGCTGTGCTACTACGCAGCCTCAACTTTGAACGATTATTGTGACAATCACTAGTCGTTTTATTTCTCACGTCGAATTTATTCTGTGATGCATTGTTCGTATTGTACGTCTATTAAATGTATTTAGGACCACTTCTTGCCTCTTTTCATTCTACTAAACATCACACCCTTCATAATTGTTTTTGCGAATTACTCCGACTAAACGTGGTTTGCAGCTCCATGTTCTATGTTGATTTGTCATCCCCCCATACTGCCTACTATCCCTCCTATGAATTCGTTGGTCGAATTTACAATACCCCGAATAATTGGTTCATGTTTCTTAAGTAAATTGACTAAAACGTATTTTTCATATTATTTAAAAAACTTTCAGCCTCAAAAGAACGATAATTGTTAACATTTTGCCAATCAATAACTAAAATACTCCCCAAATGAAAAGAAAAATAATAATAGTTGTTCATACTTATGCAGGTATTAAAGAAGGTCGTAATATGTAAATACATATGGAATCAAAATAAAATATTTTATGGAATCAGTAACCGCACCTTGCACAATGTAAATGTTCTTTTATTGAGTTTATATAAAATTACAAATGTTACAAAAATTTGAAAAAATCGGAAAATCGGAATTAAAATTACAAATTTTTGTGAAATAGCTCAAAATGTTTGTTGGAACCAAAAGGTTTTCCCAATGCGTTACATAAGTGTATTGTCATTTTTGTTTCATTTCTTCGTCTTCTTCATCACAAATAGATACAGAGTTAATGTAGTATTCATTTGTTTCCAGCATATATTTTTATTCAGTATCATTTTCGTTGAAGTTCAATGACAAAGTCATATCGACACTCAAAAAAATAAATAAACAACAAAAATAGTTATACAAACTTCTGAAAAATGAAACAAAACAGGAACAAACTTGAGCCTTAGTCAGAGTCAAAATGAAAAATGAAATGTGCGTCGTAACGACAAATAAAAAACTCTTGTTCTCTTGACTGAATCAGAAACAACTGATTCAGTCAAGAGAACAAACGTTTGCTGATTGATAAATTGTTTTGATAAATAAAATTAATATAAACTCCGAAATGCTCTTTCTCAGATTTTTACATTAAGTAAGGTTTTTATGTGTATTTTAATAAAACAAGTTTTCAAAGTGCTTTTTTTTTCAAGACAAATTGAAATCACACTTAAATTCATATTAATATTCAAACTTGTAAAATCGCTCCATTCATATTAATAATGCAATTTGTGGTTCCCATAACTCCTGGTTTAGTAATTATAGACCCCGACTCACTCGTGCTAATAAATTCATACTGTATTTTGCGAGTAAATTTGGACCACACAGAGAAAATATAACTCCAATTCATTATTTCATTTTTATCATCAGATATTTTATTTCAAATTTTGTACATAAATAAATACATAATTTATTTCATTATAATGCTGGCTGGGTGGCGTTATTGTTTAGACACTGGTCTTGTACACCCAAGCTTGCGGTTTCACCCACGACCCTGATTAGTGGTTTTTCATGATGTAAAAAACTACAGCTTCCATGTCGTATGATTATATTGCATGTTAAAATTCAGTAGAGGCCTGTTTGGCTTGGATACTCTCGGCAAAATTAAATTCCAAGTACAATTTCTCATCGCCAAACCTCAGGTGCCTCCCTTGGAGGAAATTGGGCGTCAAAACTACATAGTGGTAATTGGTATGTACGTATCTGGTTGTCGCGCTAAAAATGATACTAGATTCAGTGGAATGTACTATAAGTCTGCAAAAATAAAAAATACCAATCCATAGCCCCATTTGAAAAAAATATAAAATATTAGTATACTTAAACGTTTTCTCTCAATTAGGTACACATTAAATTTTAATTTAATCAAAAGGTAGCAATTGTAAGGACCTGTTTTTCAGGGTTATTAAATTGATAAAATTATAAACGTATAGATATATTCAAAATAATCCGCTGAAAAAACACAAATATATCACAAAAATGATTTTGAACAGTTTGTTTCTCGTTTTAAAGGGAAAAAAGAAAGAAGAAAAGTAAAACAAAACGCATGGGAAACGTATCCATGCTGAAACTAAAATTGTGGAATTTTTCTCAAATTTAGGAGATATTTTATTTATTTTCAGATGAATATATTCTAAGCTCATGTTACACACACATACTTACTGAAAATTATTACATATAGGCGGGAGCTATAAGTTTCTTTTCTTTGAGTCATACATACAAATCTGCCGTAAGTTTGGGCAGAAAGTTAGAATCGGTCTACAAATTTATTTGTTCAGAACGTGACCAAAAAAGTGTGTTATGGGATGGAAGAAAGTGTTGGAGCATATTCACAGGAAAATTCATGTCGCTAACGCGAAAAAGCCTTCAAATCTTTACTTTTCTACTTTATTTTAGTCTTTTTCTCAGTTACGTAATTTCACAACGAATGGCTTCGAAACAGATAAAATGCAGATTTTGAAAAATTTGTAGAAATATTTCTTACAGAAATAGGTAAATTTTTATAGGATATTTCTTGGAATTATGAGATATTTACAGCTTTTAATCATGTTTGCTTTTATTTGTGTTCTGAGAAAATATTATAGAATATAAAAGAAAAAACTTCAAACTCCGACGTATAACGAGCACTTTTAACACAAAAAAAGAGGTTAAAATTTCAGAGTGCGCGTTATACACCAGGTATAAACGTGATAGCTTTAAACATAAAAAAGAGATGATAATAAGAAAAATTAGACGTCTACATAGATAAGAATATTGTTTATTTGAAAGAAAGGACATATCTAATGAAATTAAAAGGTTCTGATTCTTTTAGTATATTATTTTTTAAAAATCCTGGGATATTATTTCGAATAAATTACTTAAAAACATACGAGTATCGTACACACACATTTCTCGTTTCTTCGTAAAAACGGGGTGCACATTAAATGGCGACTATATCTAAATATAAAAAAATATAACCCGAACGAATGGGTGCGTGTTATACGCCGAATCTTACGGTATTTGAAACAATTCTGTTTTATATATTTTTAAATAATTCCAATTAATAGCTGATCGGATAGTTAAATAACACAAATATACTGCTTCGTTTTTATGGGAAATTACTATAAATATCTGAATAAAGAAGAAAAATAGATATATTTGTTTTTCTTTTCTTCATTTTTTTAAAATGAACATCTATCTCTTTTAATAACTTAAAACCTGGAACTAAAAACATAGAATATTACAAAAATTAATTTAAAAAAATGGTAGCTCTAAACACATTTCGATTATATTTTGTCCATTTGGGGGGGACAAAAATTGCAATATGACCTTGAAGTTAAATTTTGCAAATATAATACATTTAACTTGAGCAAACTTGATTTTGATTAAATTTTTATTTCATATTTGCTAGATTTTAAAAACTTCCTCATTATACACTTATTTCACAGCTACTAAAATAAAAATGTTTAGGGATAGTAGCTAAGATCAAACAAGAACAGCTATTATAAAGTTTCGTTAATGCTTTTATCTTTTAGTATCATCACGAAAGATGTGCGCGATGAATTCACTCAATAAATTGTAATTTAAGTAATTTAAGGTAAATTGCAACACAAAAAACAATCACATGTCAAAAATATTAAAATGTGTTAAGTATATATAGCTCAACAATTGAGAAAACCAAAATAGAATTCTCCACTTCTCTTAAGCAACTTTTAGAAATCTTTTTAACATACTTTATTTATCTCTTAAAAAATAAAAAGCTCGAAAATAGTACTACTGAAGACCCGCCATGTAAAGAGGACCAATGAACGTTAGTATCGAGGCCCAAATGTCCTCCCATCGGTGTGGTGTGGAAGTTAGGAGAGACGGTGCAACTCTGGTGTTGTCCTTTTTACTTAATCATAGTTCACAATTGCGAGATCCATCGCAAATAATCCTCTTACAGTTTTGTGTTGCAACGTTTATATAGTTCTCACTTACTCATTTAACAAACTAAAAAGACTGATTTACACCAGTAACTTATACATAATAAATGTAAGGCACAAAAGATATTTAATGTAAGAGCCAGTGCTTAAATTTTCAACACAAACAAAAAACTGTTTAAAAAAATTTAGTCAGATTGATAAAAAAAAAGTTGTAAATTACGGTTGTTGCTTGCTTGAAGTCACTTTGACTGTGAAGTGTTTTTATCTTCTTAGTAGAAAAAATTAAGCGACGACATGAAGTGACAAAAAAAAATTCGAGAGAAAAAGCATGAGTTGGCCATTTATAAACTGCCAGTGTACGCTGTTTATCTTTAAAAATAAAAAAGAGGGCTTAGAGAAAAAAATTAACTTTTGGTTCAGTCGGTCTTCAAGAAAACGTTCAAAGATGAATTTACAAAGAGAATGTTAGTTTATATATCAGATTGTTTTTAGTTGTTTGTTTTATTCTTGCAAATAGGTCGTTTTATTCATTATTCGCCGTTATAAAAAAAATATTACCAACGAAAGGTTTTGTTTTTGTTTTTGTACGTTTGACACACACAGTAAAATCATTTAAATTTTTGACATTAATTAAATAAAGCTGAATGGTTAATGCAAGAAATTTCATCTAAAATAGCAACTGTAAAAAATCAAATAAAACAACTTAAGTCAGAAAAACGATCATTCGAAATTCAAACTGAGTCAAAATTATTTCACCATTACAGAAAATACATTTTAAAGTACATGGTTATTGAGAGTGTTTAATCATTTATACACACAATATTAAACATATTTAAATATTTATAATTATTTCACTTTATATAAACGACTTCAGTTATTGCTAATAAAAGCAAAATAAATAAATAAAACGCATTTGTTAACTATTTCTGTGGTATCTATATCAGGGGTGACCGACCTTTTTGGGAAGAGTGCCACTGTTTGATAAAATAAATAGGTATGTGTGCCGCGCGCGCGCTTCAACTTTTCTAAGAAACAAACAAGGAAAAGTTTAAAAATTTTACTTATAAGCTTATTATGGGATTTGTACACAAATAGCACATTTTTTAATGCCAGTCTATACAGTTTAATCTGTTTTTGTGTGGTAGACAGTGACGGCATAAAAATAAACGCACAAAAAATATTCAAAAATTTCATAAATTCTTAAATATAACAAAATAATTCGTTGAAATACTACGGAAAACTTTTTTATGCGGTGGATAGATACCGTATAAAAAAAGTCGTACTGATAAAATATGCCAATTATTTACGAAATTTATATATATATGTAAGAATACTTCTATAACAAAATAAATAGTTAAACATTACACATGGAAACATTTTAAAAACGTATAGTTTCTCATTGTATGCACGGATAAGTTTTCAAAATGCACATAAATAATTCGTCACTACTCATCGTAAGCTCAAATGCTGTAATGAATAAGTTCAAAATCACTTTCGTCACTTGAAGGTGCAATTTCAATTAATTTATTTTTTGGGAACATTAAGTAAGATATAAGCTTTTGGTTGAAGGTCGGGTGGTCAGTTGCTTGTTAATGTCACGATAACCAGGTATACATAACTGAAGCCTTTTTTGGAATTTTATACTCCTTTCTTAACTGGTATCTATTTTAAGAAAATGCTTTTCCAATTTGTTGGAAAGCTGAATCTCTGCACATTTTTATCCGCTCTCAAAGAATCCGGTTCTTCTTGCCCGTCTTCAAAACCTATCAAATTATTGATAATGTCACTGTCATTGAAAGTTTCATCTTCAATCAAGGGCAGGCTGCTGGAGAGTTGAGAGAAAGCAACTGAATGCGCATTGTCGGGAGACTGTTTATAACAATTGAACAGAGCGCTAAATGCGTATTTACCCAATTTATCAAATATTAAAGGCAAGACCTGACTTTCAGGGGGTCCCAACATTCTCCCTTACACCACTCGTAAATAGATAGAAAACATTACAGTGGTGCTAAAACCATTGAAATTCATATACCGCATAAAAAATAAATCACACATAAAAAAATCACATAAAAAAACCTGACAAAAACAGATTATACTGTACGTAGTCGAAATTTAAAAATAATGTAATAAATAAAAAGACAGTACACATATTTGGGTTTTATTGTTAATTAATCAATTAGGTTAATTGTAAAATAAAAATGAGTAACTTGATTCATCGAACTCAAAATAATTACAAAAGGATCTATTTAATGTGGCTTTACAATTATTACTTTCTTTACCAAGTCATCTACACTAGGGTTAGCTCTACAGATTCTATCAAAATTAGATTATTATAAGTACAAATTAGTAAGTTTTCAGTGATATTTATTTTATTATGGTCGTAGTAAAAAACATTTATTCAGAAATATATTTTGATCCAAATTTTAAGGGGTTTTTTGTCTGAGACAACCCTACTTCAATAAAATTGTAAGAATCGGTTATTTATTTTCTTTTCAAAATTTTTAACATTTTTCTGTGAGTCTCCGCGAGTCACTGCTACTACTTCCTCATGCCACAATGTGGTACGCGTGCCACGGGTTGGCAACCCCTGATCTATATCATTCCTCGCATTGTATTTAGCAATTCAACTTCCTCGAAAAGCTCCTTTTTTTTAGTACTGATTTTCTTCCTCCATGAGGTATTGTGTCGTATTCATTATTTTTATTAATTAAAATCCATAGCTAGATAATTAAAATAGTTTTAATGGTGTTTCGTATGTTTTTTTTTCCTCATCTAAATAGCAATGTCAATCAACGTCATCCTTAATGAATTTTACATTTTCACCATTAACAACCTTATATTTATTATATATCCATGAACATAACTTGTTAAACATCATTTATCCTTTAATTATTTGTTTTTATAAACAAAAAAATCAATATCTTCTTTTAATTTCGAAGATAGATATCTGAATAATGTCACATTTAATTTTTCATCACAAAATTTAAAACACTACTGATATACCATTTTACAACGTTCCAGAATCGAACACAAAATGAAATAAATTTTTTAAAAAAAAAATACTCTGTGCTTTGCTTTATCCCATGGACAAATAATTTTTTCGTCTGTTTCACTGTTAAGGAAAATGTCATATTAATTTATCAATAAACACAGCAAATAAAATTGGCTTTATCAATTGTTGTCTTCAAGTGAAGTAATCTATCAAATGTGAGAGATTAAAATAAAGAAGCATTAATTTCCTATCCACGTTTGTTTCAATTTTCGATTTACATTACATATGGTAACCACTGCATATAAAACACCGATGAATGCTATACAAACTGTGGGATGTGTGTTTCATTATCTAGGTTAATTGTGTGAACAATGACGCCAACAATACTGAAAAGAAGTCAGGTACGATAATTTATATAACTAAAAGAACTACTATTAATATTTATAAGTAACTTGTTCCTTCGCGGCTAATAAATACTTAGACTTTGGTAAAACTTACATAGAACTTGTCATATAAGGCAAATATTAATTATTTAATGATGAGTGGCATATAACAGAGCATGCGATTAATCAATGTATTTATATATTTTTCCCAATGGGCTGCATAGTAGTACAATGCTTTTCAAACTTTCAATACTGGTGCCCCCCTTTTCAATCACAATTTTTATCGTGCCCCCCCTTATACATTAATAATGCGATAATTGTACACTTTTGACTCTAAAGCTACAGTACGCGATCTTAATTATAAACTTTACAAATTAATAACATAAGCTTTAAATTTTGCGTATGTTACTCTTCAGCAAAAAAAATTAAGTAATATGGTAATTATTATGTTATTTTTCTTTTCTCTAATTTTTAAATTGCAACATATTGCAAAATGCAGTAGCTGCTTAGAAGACAAAGCATAGATATCTCTCTCTAAGCTAAATATAGAAAAATGACTCAGAGGGTTAATTTCTAATCATAAGTATTCCTTTAAAACTCTTTGCTATGCAAGACAAGCTCACGGAAGTCGCTAATACTTATTAAACTTGTTCTTAATTTAGTATTAATTAATTTGTTATAAAACACTCTATGAAGCATTGATACAATAAAAGTACAGGGGCTGAAGTACCCGCTCTTTGCATGAGTTCATTTATAAAGCATTATTGATATAATAGCTGAATTGTGAGGAGAGTAAAGCCAAGTGCATGACAATGTTTACAAAAATGTAAAATGATTTTCTTTTAAATCATTACTCAAATTATAATTAGTTTTAAGCGAAATGTAATTTAAGCCTCACAGAATTAGCATTTTGAATTTATGTTAAATAATGAACAAAAAAAAATAATATAAAATTCCTATGAAGAATTATTAAGTTATTTTTAATATTTAAAGCGAAAAGACTTCAATATGTTTTAACCCGGGAGCAGGCACGCACTCGATACTTAAGGTCGAGCGGGGTTATTGAGTCCCCCCAATCCTTTTTTTTTTATAATTATTTTTATAGTACATAATAAAAATTGTAATTCCAGTGAATAATTTAATTAAGAGAAAATATACTTACCCCTATTTTCAAAGACTTTTTAATTTTTCTTTGATAATTTTAGGAAAAAATCCAAGAATATTGAACTAAAAGGTTTCAAATGTGTCTGACCTTAAAAAAAGACACAAATCACAGACAATTTTCGCTAACATTACAGGTATGTTATTTGCAGGCAAAACTGTCATATTTTTTTCAAGTTATTTTAATTTTAGTGTCCTTTGCTTTTCGACAAATAGCATGTTTTGCTTGCTTGTGTGTTTTTGACAAAGCAAAGTGCGTCTTCTGATACTTATGGCTTCATATTTTAGTTGATGGAGTTCTTTTGGTAGCATTTGAAATTCTTCTTTTGTTTCATGTGAATCGATTTTCTCAAATTTACTTTAATATGCATTGTTTCAGCAGGTTCATCCCTTTTTTATCAGTTTTAACTTCCTTCAATAGAGATCAAAAAGAGATGCACATTTCTTGTTATACAAATATATATATGCGTGTGTGTGTGTGTGTGTGTGTGTATTCTGCTCATTTACCAAACATTTACCTGCTCATCATGCTCATTTAACAAACCACAATAAGTCGTACAACAAGGCAAACAAAATCACTAAGATATTCGTAAGGCAGGGAGGGGGGAATGCAGCATGAACACAGAAAATATTTTGGAAAAAAAGCTATCGTACCGGAAACTGAGTCAAAGCAAGTGCCTTAAGATTTTAAAAATACGTTTGTCACTCCCCATTGGTAACAATTAAACAGTTTTGCCAGAATTACCGGTTTCATGCACTCTGTGCTCGGCGTGACCGGTCCCGGGTTAAAAGTGGTATTTTATACGATATGGATGTTCTAAAAAATTGTGTAAAAGGTTTGTCATTATTTTTATGTGTTTGGGAATACTTATAAAAATAAATCTTGTCCAAATAATCCTTCAAAGTGCTCTCTGTGCGTTTCCAAAAATCATAAAAATATTTTACAAGGGAAAAAAAGAGCAGCAGAAATAGTTTATTTACAATTTTCCTAAATGAAAAAACAAATACATAATAGCAGGGACGTAACTAACCGTACAAGCAAGTTCGAAGGTCAAACAACAGCAAATACATTCAGCTGCCTACAGATAATGTACAGTATTTATAACAGTGATGAAGTTTTTATCTACCTAAAATTTTTTTGACTATGGATCTGGGTTTTGTTTTTTCTCTGAAAAAGTAGTATTTTAAGTTTGAAGAGAAAACGTAATAAAAAATCTCTCATCATGGGATTACAGAAAATCAAATAAAATGTTATTTATTTGGTTACAGTAGAAAAGATAGCTAATGAGGTTTTACAGTAAAAACTTTTATTTTTGATAAAGTAATATCGCAGATGATATATATAAATTATATCAGTGTAAATGTGTATTTTTTTCATTATGTCTGAAAGTATTTTGTTTCGCTTCATTTCAGTAAACATTTTTTTTTAATCTTTTATTTTCGATATGCTCGCTCCCCCATCGAAGGTTTATCGCACCCCCTGGAGGGGTGCGCCCTACAATTTGAGAAACGCTGGCTTACAATACTATTCCTGTATTGTATTTTAAAACTAAGAGATTAATTCTATAAGAAGGTTTGTCTGTACGATTGAAAGCTTAATGTTAAGACACTAATAACTTTATCAAGTTACAGCATACATTATACATAATGCGTCGTTATCAAATACCCAGCGAAGTGGGTGGGCAATGAATTGAAATGAATGTTTGAGATTATTTCATTTTCAAAATTGAAATTTAGTTTTTCTTTTGCCCAACTGATTTACTTTGATTCCCACATTAACCAGAAACTTCGAAAATTAAGCCTTATCCGTTCTATTTTTCATTTATTGGAAAAAATTCATTTTTCTCTCCTTTTCACGTATGTTATGTACAATCTATTTTTTTTATTCTTTTTAACTATGAAATGTGTAGGATTGAAACAAAACAATCACTTTTTAAAATTTATTTTAAAAAGCCTGAAATGTTTTAAAATTTTGTACTTTAATACTAAAAATGGGAATATTTGAAAATTATTTACATTGTAACTATGTATGTTCTTTTAATCATTTAAGACCGAACATACTCGTACTTTTTGATCAATGGTGAATATATATATTTTTTGTACCTGGAAGAATATAATTTTCAAGAAAATATTACAACTTATATTAGGATGCAGTTTTCTTAAATTTCTACATATTTCTTTTAAAAACGAAGTATACATATTTAATACATGTAACATACTAAATTCTTGATAACTTAGGTAAAAATTTGGTGCGTAAAAATGAAAAATGTAATATGGAAAATTTGTAATGGTAAAAAGATGGACAATAGTGCGAACTCTTTTCACCGAGTGAATACTTACTTAACGATTCAGACTGCCAGCTAGGTGAAGAAAGCAGATGCAAATGTCTGCGCGCGCAAACCTCTAGTTATTTCTATACTATTAGCTGTTTTGATACAATTGTAACTATGATCAATTTAAGTGTGAAAGAATTTGAATCTGTTTTAATTTTTAAGGAGTTAGAATTTAGAAACCATGAATAAAAGTTGAACTGAGCTAACCACCGTCGTAATTCTCTTGATCACAGTCTTACAATGGTTAATTCTTTTCTATTAACATTATTATATTGAAATATGGAACATTAACTCTATAAAAAATGCAAATTTCTTTCCAAGAAGTAGAATGGCTGAGGAAAAAGTTATACCAATGTAAATGAATTTGTAAGAGATATGCATTTACATTTTTAGAATTTAAATCATCATGCTGATATAAATTTTGCTCACTTGTATAACTTTCGTACATCTGATTCAAATATATTGACATTCAAAATGTTTCTGAATATTATTTTTAGTTCGTTTTCTTTATTATTATTATTTTTATTTACGGAAACATCTAAGATGGTAAGCAATTTTCTAATTTGTATTCAAATTATTATGTATCTTTTTCATATCAAAAAAGATATCTTAAATCTGATAAGTTTTTCATCTTACCTCAGCTTTTGGCAATAAAAGCTACTACTATTGGCTGCATTTTATTTTTATACAATATTTACTATTACATGCATGCACTTCCTTTTTTTCATTTCACGTTTTTTTTTTATTTTCATTAATATCTTAAAAATACTAATGGAAAAATAAATATATTCCTCAGTGTTTCAGTTTAGCGCCAGAATGTATTTGATACTTTCAACATACTCGGTTTTTCCATTTCAAGTATACTCTAACGCAAAACAAGTTATCTAATTTTTGGATCTTTTGGGGGTCACATGTTGTCATGGTTACAAAAAGCAAAAATAATATGCAAGCGACAACCTTGAGCTTTACTTAAAATAGTCTCACTTGACGGACATATATGTTTTTCTGCAATGATGTCGTCAAACCATATTTATTTGAAATTCTGTTTGGACTAAAAATTTTCTTTAATTTTTTCTGTTAACTGAAGGGTAAAATTTTATAACGGACTAGCGGTCCCGATAGACGTTGTCCTGTACCCACGCCTTAAACACAAAAATTACAAAATTTTTATTAAGTTGTAACAATCTGGACCGTTTTGATGAAATTTTTTACATAGACAGTTATTACAATACCTGACATCATCACATGTACAGTTACCACAATTCGACCTATCGATTGCGTGTAAGTATGTATTTACTATGAACTAAATTGAATGTAGAAGCTGTTGCGAATAGAAACTTGAACTTTTTTTGATTAAAGAGTAAAAAGATAAAAAACTCGAGCAGCTATTTTCATAACAGGTATATTTTTTAATGCACAAAGAATAAATTTATTGTAATGCAATGGAATGTACAAAGTTTTTGGTTAATCCTTGAGGAGTATAAGCAAACAAATGCTGTTTTTTGCAAAACCTCGGACGTGCAATATATAACTGGCCGTGCGAAAAGCAAGAGTTTTCTAAATCTAAGCCACAGATTGTCATTATTTGACCATGTGACTTATTAATGGCCATAGCAAATGCCACGCGAATAGGAAATTGCAAACATTTGAATTGGTAGGTGAGTCTAAAAGAATCATTGGGATATGTGGTAGAAGTACTTCACCTTGAAGTTTGCCGCTCAAAATAGTGGCATCAAGAATATTGCCCATGATTTTTTTTATGAACAATCACTCACCCTTACATAATTTTGGCGCGTTTTTAACTAATTGCGGTATCGGACCGAATTGTGAGTCTAAATCTTTCTCGAATCCATTTGAAACCCCACAAAAAAATGTCATCGAAATCGAACATGTCGTTTAGGAAAAGTTTAGTGACATACACACGCACTGAAGAATTATTGCAAAGATTATTTGAAAAGATATTAATTAAAAACACTAAAAAGCATGATTCGTCTGAATTTTTGTAACAATGAAGACCCGGTTTGGCCATTTTGGCTGAAAATCGATTTTCGACGACCACTTACGTCATTTTTATAATAATAACGTTGTTATATACAACAATATGCACGTGAATATTAAGTTGAATGTTTTTGATGTTTTTAATTAAAACCTTTTTAACTAATTGTGTGTGTGCGATGTCGAACCGAATTGTGAATCTAACCCATTATCGAATCCACATGAACCCACACAAAAGAATTTCATCGAAATCGGTCAAACCGTTTAGGAGTTTAGTCACATACACACGAACAGAAGATTTTTATACATAAAGAGGTAAATAAAAAAAATACTCATTAAAAATTCTCAACTCACAGATTTGGTCATGTTTAGAAGCCATTTTGTACATGCATTATCGTGCAAATTAATAAGGATTAAAAGAATTTTTACATGAAATTAAGAAATAAAAACCACTTAGAGAATCAAATGAAATTTATTTGCCCTAATCCTGATAATGTTTTTCCGAACCTAAATTTTAGAATGCTACTTAATGAAGTTTTGACTGAAAAGCACTTTGCAAAATTTTTTAATTTGCTTTTTTAGACTAAATAGTTAATCTTTGATATTGATTTTAATTAGTTTTGATTTACATTTAATGATGCGTTTTAACCTTCAAAGATAATACATTTTTTTTTAATTCATGGATTGCGAGATATTTTATAAGAATGTATACTTACTTTGTCCATAAGTAAAAGGAACTCATAAAAATTTATATGAAATGATAAAGTAATTAAAAGTAATACTATAAATTACTTTCTCATAAATCTTGGGAAAATTGTGGAAATAAGGTGATAAATTCTTCTAAGTTTTGAATTCAATGTTTTAATTCAGCGAAACTAGTCAAAAATGCAAGGTACAAAGCTTAATACAAAAGTTGCAAACATTATAGTGTTTGTCTATTTTTCACATGGTAGTTAAAATTAATTTTTTTAAAGAAAATACGAAACCTAACTGTTTAGAACTTTTTATATGTGTGTCACAGATTATTTACCTTCAATAAAGGCCTGAATTGAAAAACTTTTTCATTGACTGTGTGTAATGCAATAAATTATCTAAATCTTAGAATACGCCAGAATATAATTGTTATTATTTATTGTCAATTTTTCTTGTGTGAACATGAGATGGAAATTTTTTGCCATACATATTTTTTGCTGAAAACTTTTATCTTTCCACTGAATTTATTCTGATATTTCTTCGGTATATATATCTTAATTTTACTATGACTCATAAAATAAAACATCCTCATATTTTAGTAAATTTAAAACATAAAACTCATACATAATCATGTGGTTTTTATATTCAGAATTCTCAAACTTATTTTCATCAACCAAAAAAATATGTATTTTTCGTAGTTGTACATGAGAGATTTTTCTTATAAATGATGTAAATTATTTTAGAAAATTCATAGAATTATTTTCGATTTTCATAGATCCAAATTATAGAAGCCTTCATTATTCTAGTAAATTTCCCAATCCATAGAATTCTAATTCATTGCTAAAGATTGTTGCATGAATCCTATGAAACATTTAAGGTCAAATGTTTTCTTTTTTACGAATTAACTGAGGAGAAAAGTATCAACCAAAAGGCAAAGGAATATTAAAGGGACAATCTGGGTGCACGCTGTTAGTATGCAGGATTTGACAACCGTTCGTATGGGGTATCCCAACATTACTGGTGACAGCCCACATATTGATACTGGAATTGTTCTGTACCAGATTTAGGATAGTCTCCACGTTGTTGGGTATTCTTGATATTCGCTCAAGTTTAGCATCTTTAACAACATCGTTTGATCGCTAGAATTTGTATAGTAGTGATAAGAAATCCTAAAATTCGATCAACATTAGTAGAAAAAAGTAATATAAAAAAATATAAAGTCTATTTCCCTACTTAGATCTACATTTTTTTTATTTTAGCTACTTTTTATTAAATAATTACAATTAATATACAGATCTATATATGTCAGACAGAATCACAAAATTAAGTGGCAAAATATAAACCGAATTTCCTTGCAATTTTCTATTTTTCTTCCTATATATTTAATTCAAGAATTAATAATTGAAATAACAAATGCATTAACATCAAGTGTCATCCACTACATGTCTAAAAATGTATTTGAACTTGAGTGGGCGATTGAAAAGTATTTTACTTACGATTGAAAATTTGAACAAGACGTATAAATATAGAGAGAGAGAGTGCGAACTATAATTGTAGGAATTGTGTGTGTGCGTGTGTGTGTTTGGGAAAGGAACTTAATGTTAATGTCATAAACTTCATAATTGTCTCAAGGTTCTTGCTTTGAGCTTAGCATCAACAATGACCAGTTTAATGAAGCAAAGTGTCTGCTTCATTAAATAGAAAGCTAAATATCCAAATCTCTTCAACTATGAAGCAGTATATGATTCAACATGTGCATCCTTATGAATGACTACAATCAAAATTTCCCGTAATAGGCCTTTTATAGTTGAGGAAAAATTGTACCTATATATCTAATATATATTATAAATGCGAAAGTTTTGTGAGGATTTTTGTGGGTCACGCAAAAACAACTGAATGGATTTTAATGAAACTTTACAGTAATATAGCTTATACATCAGAATAGCACATAGGCTATAACTTATAGCATACATAGCCTATAATTTATAAAGATATTGCATGAAGTGTCCAAAATATTACGATATTTTTCAAGTAAGTAGGAAAAAATTCTGCCATCTTCGAGCAATTCTGGCTTGCGCTGCAAAAAAGCCCACGTCAGCATATATATATCTTTTGTTTGCGAAAGAACTCTTTTTGTTTTGACTACGTGAGGTGCTCGCTTCTAATTAATTCCTCTGATCAGTATAATGCCTATTTTTTTATTTCAGAATAAAACTAAGTTTTGAAGGGATTGGTTGCTATAAATCTCTCTATATTTTAATGTTCTTTTATGATTATATTATGCACATTTGGTAGTAAGAAATTGATCTTTTTTCCAAATAAATGATTTTATCAGTTCTGATACTTAAAGTAAATAAACTTTCTCTTTCACACTGCATCATTTGGACAAATTTTCAAAATTTGTTTGTGATTAGTAGTTACTTATAACGCTATAATTTTAATTGAATAGGCAGATATAATTATTTATATACTTAAAAACGCAATAACTACTGTACTGTATTTTTTGGAGTGTGAGAGTGAGTGAATATTAATGTCGCACTGTTCAGCTACACGAGGGCTTTTGGCAACGGATCACGTAATTTTGAACCATGGTCAAGTGACGTGGACAACACCTGAGCTTGCACCCTCTTCTCCTAACTACCACACCACAGCAACTTAGAAGGAATATTCTACCAATACTTAGCAGGAATATTCTTTGAAATCCACTCCTCCAAGATATATGGCAGCACGGATTCCATGATGAGTATTTTAGCGGAAAAAATAGTTTATCAAAATTTAAGTGTCTTATGTTTTTGTATGTTAAAGAAAACCTTAGAAAATGATTTGGCTACTTATTTTAAGTGAACGGTATGTATGATTAATTTTACAGAGGAATATCTTTAATTAATTTATTAGCTCTAACGGATTAAATTTTCCATAGTGGAGTATTTTGGTTATGTATATCCCTTAATTTTAAATGTAGTGATCCAAAAAATATTGTATGAAAAAATTGCAGTAAATCATAATGCGGTTGGATAAACTATTAACGTGCATCCTACCCCTACACGGCGGGTCTTACAAAGCTCTAACAAAGCTCGAGTTATGAAAGTAGCAAGGCATTTGCCAACTTGATTCTATCGTTAACATTTCGCTAAGTTTTTCATTGAATCGTCATTATAATTTAAGAAATGGCGTCGCTTGCGAATATTACAATTTTAACATAAAATAAATACTACAGAAAGTAATATTAATGTATTATACTTTCAGATAAAAATTATTTACACTATTTTAAGCGTTCATTATAGAAAACTTTTAACAATGTGTTACATTTGCAGAGCAGAGATCAGCTTAGGAAGGTATTTTCAAAAGCCGACCCTCATGAGTGTAACGGGGAGTTATAAATAAAATAATCCTTTTTATCAGCTATTAGATCTACATACTTAAAATTTAGCAAAGGTGTTTTATTTCTCTCTCTTTTTTTTGTTTAGCTGAGCAACGCAAAAAGCTTTTTTTGTTTAATTTGCAATTTACGTAAAATTAACTCATTAAAAACTTCTTTATCCTTCAATCTGTGCTGTTTAATTTTTCAGTTCACCCGGCGAAGAACGGGTACACCAGTTAGTTGTTCATATATAAATAAGAATAGATTTAATTTTCAATTATTTATTTAATTATTCACATAAAATTAAACTTTTTAAATACAAAAATAGATAAATACGTTCCCTGTGGGAGCATTGGAGATTAGTAACATTTTTCACAGTCGTTAAACGTTATCTTGCCATATCAGTATTATATTTACCTTATATCTGAATTATTAGGGAGTTTTAAACTTGAAATTGTCAGCATTATGAAAACTCCTTTCTATCATCATTATATTTTTTTTATTTTCTAATAAATTAAGAAGTATTACAACGAATAAACTTTTTAGTAGTCAAGAAAGTATAACTCTCTTAAACTATTATTATTTTCTTATTAAAATGCATTACATTCTTATGTAAAAAGACATAAATCTGTTTCTGTCTAAGAAAAAAATTAAAATGTTTATTTTGTTAATTTTTTCTTCACTTTATTTCATGAATAAACTTTGTCTGTTACTTTAATTTTACATAATTTATTCAAAAATGCTATAAACAAAATGCTTAAAATTTAATTTATACTAAAATGCTTTTTGAAGAAAACACATGTAAATATGCAATGGATTGGAAATGAATTATCGACACAAGTTATATCTATGCAAAAACATATTTTAACGAAAAAATACCTTTACAAATATTTTAAAAATTCATATTGGCTTATTTTATAACGGAAAACTATCGGGGGAAAAAATTTGGCTCTTCAAATTGCTTTATACCATAAACATAATCTTTCCACAGAAAAAATATTCATTTCTTACATAAGTTATTGCATATTGATCAAAAAATGAATTATGAAAGATATATTTTATGAAAAAAGAGCATTAAAAACACTGAATATCTATGACAATGCTCAATTTCACACACATTACTTACACCACAAGTAGGATGCCGCTTTCGAAGATTTCATCTCTAAATTCAAGATTATTTAACGGTAGAGTAATTAGCCTGAGGAGTGCCTATTTTCTGAAGTCCTTAAAATAAAAAGAACTTTCAACAAAGCCATCCATCCACAAAAAGGTGATACAAACGCAAGACGCCTACCATTCTTGATCGGTTGGCCATTCAGCGCACAACAACCCCTTTTCCCTGTGATGTGAGCTTTCTCAAACTTCTCATTCAGAAAGTAGAAGCCATGCTTTGAAGAAAGACATTTTTTGGAGGGGAGGGGGGGTGGAGTGTTAATTATTGTTTAATGAGCCTTTTTGTAAATTAAGTTAAATTGTTCCGAAAATTTATGATTGCTTGGAGTAATCTTTACAGCATAATTTAATGAACGAGGCTTATTTATATGAAACAAGAATTATTTTATAATGTGTTGTAATTAACTGCACAGACAGTAATTACACAGAAAGCTGTAATACATCTACACTATTAAAATTCGTAGGAAAACAAACGTATGTAAGTCTATCTTCTCATGAACCGCACGACGCTGAAACTCGCCAAAGGTGCCAAATGTTTGGGAATGATCCAATGAATCTGTTTTTACCATTTATATTCCGATATTCTAATTAGTTAAAAAGATATTAATTAAAAACCTTAAAACGCATGACTAGTGCCATTTTTTCCCGCAAGGTGGCGAAGTTCCAAATCTTTTATCTGTTTTTTTTCGGATGTTTTTAAAATACGATTTAATTTTTTACCATGAGATTCTGACAAAAAATAATTACAGAATCGGAAAGATAATTTATTTCATCACGATACGGTATAATTTATTTTACAAGACAATGATATTTTCTATTTCTTACGTTTTTTTTAAATGATTCAAAATCGATACGTTTTTATGAGTATAATTTCTAAATCGTTCCGCTTTTATTTTCTTTCGTGCTAGCAAAAAAATATTTTACACTAAAAAGTGCGTGCTTTTCTCTTTTAGAGTCAGTCATTTTAAAAATTAAATGTCAATTTTTATTTTTTTACGATTTTTCAAAAGATACTGAAAATTTTTTTAAATACTTAATAACTTCTTTATTTACAAAAATAATCTCAAAAAAAAACTTTTTTTCGTGTGTAGAACAATATTATCCGTAATCTGTACAAAGATTGAAAAATTTACTTAAAAACTACGGTTTATTTTTAAAAAAATTGTGTTCTTCGTTTCTTCTTTTTCGAAAAATACACTGCTCAAAACAATTAGGGGAGCACATGATTTTAACAAAATTAAGCAAAGATGTATACCAATAAGTAACATAAAATGAATTATCCATAATGTAACGCCAAGAAGAAAACTTTATATGCAAATCAAAGTTCATGACGTCAAAAACCAGAAAAAGGAGATAAGGGCAGAAATCGGGATGTTGCAGAAACGTCTGTTTTATTGCCGTAACTGTGAAATTCGATTGCGCAGTATTTTATTTGAGACAAGGTTACTTGAGAATGTCTCAACAACGTGATTTACCGGAATCCATGGCATGGCGTTTCATAGGCAGACTGGAATCCGGGCAAACACAACGTAGTGTCGCGGACGCTGTTGGAGTCGCCAGAAGTGTTGTTGCAAGGCTGTGGAATCGATTCCGAGAAACAGGAAATGTTAGACGTCGACCAGGGGCAGGTCGACGAGGGGCAGGTCGACCACGCGCCACTATATCAACTGATGACCGGTATATACAGTTAACAGCCCGTCGAAACAGAACAGAGAATGCTACGCAGCTGCAAAGACAGTTGCTCTTGGCAACAGGACGAAGGGTGTCCAGCCAAACAGTACGTAATCGGCTTCATGAGGGAGGGCTCTATGCACGTAGGCCAATGGTCTGCATTCCGTTGACCCCACGCCACCGTGCGGCCCGAAGAAGATGGGCTGCTGAACATCGAGATTGAGAGCAACATGATTGGAGCCAAGTGCTGTTTACAGACGAGTTCTGATTCAGTCTAGAGTGTGACACCCGACGTGTTCTTGTATGGAGGGACAGGGGCACTCGAAATAACCCCGCATTCGTTCGTGAAAGGTCACAATACAGAAGAGCTGGTTGGATGGTATGGGGTGGAATCAGCATAGGCGGACGTACGGACCTGCATAGCATTCGGAATGGCACTTTGACGGGCCGGAGGTATGCAGACGAGATACTTCGACCTCATGTCATCCCTTACGCTGGGGCCATTGGAGATTCCTTTGTTTTCGGGGATGATAATGCCCGACCGCATAGAGCTCGTCTGGTGGAGAACATGCTTGAAGCTGAAACAATACATTGTATGGAATGGCCAGCGTGCTCTCCTGACCTGAATCCAATCGAGCATGTTTGGGACATGCTCAGATGAGGCATTGCTGAGCGACCAAGTCCGCCTGCTACTGTCCGAGACTTGGAGATTGCACTTCTTGAGGAGTGGAACAGTATTCCCCAAAGTCTGATCGATTACCTCATCGCATCCATGGCAAACAGGTGTGCAGTAGTCTTAGCTGTTTTAGGAGACCACACGCCCTATTAAAACTCATGCATCAAGTCTAAACAGTACCTTTTTTATCTTTTACATGTAACCAAATTGTTGCCCTAAATCATCTTTTCATGTTTTTTCCATATTTTCAAAGAATTAAAGCTTAATTCCAAATTTTTTTACGTCTTTTTTCTATATTGCGCATTGATACACGTGTTCTATGCATTGTATTCCAATACGTGGCTGTCTCACACGGTTTTCTTCACTTTTTAGCTTGCTCCCCTAATTGTTTTGAGCAGTGTATTTAAGAATTATTTTTGTTACATTTTTTTTGTTTTAAAATTACTCTTGTTTTCAATCGATATATGAAGTTTGAAGGCATTAACTTAAATAAGCCCGAGCAACGCCGGGCTAAGCCAAGGAAGGGGAGGGGGGTAGATGTTTTGAAAAAGAGTATATTAGAAGTGCTGATTTTGCGAAGGAAAAGGAAAATTTATAAATTAGAGATAGCCTGTGCAACGCCAGGTCATGCTGCTAGTATATATAGGTATATATACCAGCACACTATACTACTATAGAAACGGCACGCAATTAAAAAAAATGGAAATCAAAACTTCAACTTCAGCAATATTAATGATAACATAAAAAAACTTCCACTGGTGTAATCTGAAGCTGTTTATAAATTTTGCTTAGCCTTAGATATAAAGGTTCAATTGGCCACAGCTCAAGAAAAAAAGGTTTGGATACCGAAACATAAACATCAAAAATTGGAGCGAAAGAACATCGTTCCCGGTAGTGAGGTCTGAGATAGTACATAAAATGTGTTCAGCACTGGGTCTGGAAACTGAATTTAACCCCATGCTAGAACCACCCATCTTTAAAAAGAAATTACAGGATAAGATCCCTGTGGTGAGATCAGTTTCAGTTTTCAAGATTTGTAATCCCCTCAATTTAAAGGCAACTCTCGTTTCCCCACAGGAGAGCAATGTTGAAGAATCTTTATAAAGGGTGTTTTTTTGAGAGGTATAGAACTTTAAATTGCAATAAAACAACGATGTATTATTCGATTGACATGATTTTTTTTATTCGAAAGATAATATTGTGGCATTACATTTTAAATATGATTTCTGGCACATGACTCGCTCGGATGTAGTCCAATCTGGACGTCCAATTTTCGATGACTTTTTCCAACATTTGTGGTCGTATATCGGAAATAACACGGCGAATGTTGTCTTCCAAATGGTCAAGCATTTGTGGCTTATCCGCATAGACCAATGACTTTACATAGCCCACAAAAAATAGTCTAGCGGTGTTAAATCACAAGATCTTGGAGGCCAATTCACAGGTCCAAAAGGTGAAATTAGGCGATCACCCAACGTGTCTTTCAATAAATCGATTGTGGCACGAGCTATGTGACATGTTGCGCCGTCTGGTTGGAACCACAGCTCCTGGACATCTTGATTGTTCAATTCAGGAATGAAAAAGTTAGTAATCATGGCTCTATACCGATCACCATTGACAGTAACGTTGTGGCCTTCATCGTTTTTGAAGAAGGATTCCACCAGCCCATAAAGCGCACCAAACAGTCAGTTTTTCTGGATGTAACGGTGTTTCGACATACACTTGTGTATTAGCTTCACTCCAAATGCGGCAGTTTTGTTTGTTGACATATCCATTCAACCAGAAGTGCGCTTCATCGCTAAACAAAATTCGCTTATGAAAATCGACCATTATTTTCGAAATAAAATTGCGCAATTTGAAAGCGTTGTTCAGGCGTGAGTCTATTCATGATGAATTGCCATACCAAACTGAGAATAAATCACTTGACAGCTGTTAAATCGGTCGCCATCTTGGAAAGTAATGCCAAGTTAAACTTCTATACCTGGAAAGAAAACACTCTGTATAAATTCATTCAATATATTAAATTATATAGAACAGTGGCAACTTCTTTAAATATATCATCTTTTCCGTTCATCAAAATTAATTATATGAAAAAAAAACATTATTTTCAGAAAAAATATTGGAAAAGTTTTAGATTTCAGCAAGCAAATATTTCCTCTTACAGTTAATAAGTAGCCAGTTTATTTTTTTCAAAGCTTTTGGTAAGATTTTCAATAATTATCAATTATTAGTAATTTATATTTTTACTTATTTAATTACTCTTATTACTCCTGACCGATTTATTAAATCCTATTAAAGATGCCCACTAAGAAGAACCTTTACAAAACTTTACACGTATAATATAAAGAAAATTACAATATGATGAATTTATTGTTCACAGTTTAGCGAAGACAGATATGCGTTTATATAATAATGACTACAGTTGAAGCGATTTTTGTTGATTTGAAAACGTTGTGCAATAGTTCTACATTGTACAAACTTATATTTTTGTTCTAAGGAATATTTAAAGAGTAAACCACACAGATATAACTGAAAAATATTGCACCTTTCATAAAAATACTAACCCTTTCAGCTGATGAGAATCTTGTATTGAGAAGTAGATGCGTAGAAAGAAATTTGTGACTATTCTTTTACATATAATACTTAATAATTCTTTAAATTAGAAATTCACGAGTGTTCAGCAAACAAAAGAGAACATAATATAGACTGAACAGTTGTACGTTCAATTATATAAATGTGGCTAGGACATTTCAGCCTAAGAAAAAAAATATAAATACATCAAAAACACAATAAAATAGAAACGCAAGTTATTGAGGATTTTGGATTTAGGGTATTGATTCTTCATTTCATTTATGCTTCTAACATGTATAAAAGTTTTAAAAATATCAACATTTATTGCAGATTTGTTATCTGTTTCTTTCCATTGGCTTACAGGAACTTAAAAGACTTAATAGCTATATTTCTCCCTTTGTCTACAATTAAATGGAAACAATCTGTACTTCAAAATCACATGCTTTTTTTAGAATTCTTTTAACCTTTCTGAAAATAATATCTGCTAAAAATCATTAAGTTTTCCAGAACACTGTGTGACGGGGCTTTATCGGTACTTCTATTAATAATCCTCTTGGGATATCTTTCGAACCAGAATGGCAATTCATTCCGACCAACCCAAGAAGAGGACGCGGTTATGCAGATTAGGAAGTGTATATATCGGAACGTTAGTATTCACGTGAAGTGCTAGGGGAAGTTCGAGGAGAAGAGTCTAAGAGAATTCTAAGAGTTCTATGAGTTGGTCTGATAGTGCTAGTGAAGTTGATTTCTAAGTGGGTCCAAGACCAGAAGATTATCCCTTAGCAGGATCAAGTTGGATCGAAGAATATATTGACGGAATAAGGACTGTAGCTGTTTGCCTTGGAATAGTGGGAAGATAATTTAGATTTTAAGCTTTAGGACTAGAGCGGATTCTAGTAAGTTAGGAAATCATCTATAAATATAGATTCGGTCGTTTATTGCGCTATTTGTTAGAACTACTGTTCGTGCCTCATCACTCCTGATCATATGCCTCCTGGAATAGTGTTGTATTGTTAAATATAAATAGAAATCATAATATATAAACTGATTTTATTATGGAAGAGTTTGGTGGTCAATCTTTTTTTCCTCAAACTATGGTAGCGTAGATGATGAACAGATGATACCCCCTGTCCACGGCGTATCACAAGACCCCCAACCCAGGGGATATCACAATGGCCCCGAATGTGGGGCCTTGTGGTACCCCACGCCCTTGGGGTACCCTCTCCTCCCCATCCCCACGACCTATGTATGAGGAAACGAAAGATGAACCACTAAACTCTGCCATAATAAAATAAGTTTATTATGGTCTTAATTTATGTACAATACAACAACTCTAGACTATGAGGCTTATGATCAGGAGGGATGTGACGCAAACCGTATTTCTGATAAATAGTTCAATTAACCACTGAATGTATCTTTATAGATTAACTTCTAACTTAATAGTATCCGTTCTATTCCTAAAGCTCAAACAAACAATCTTACCGCTCCTTCGTTGGCGAACAGTTACGGTCCGTAAATCATCAATCTATCATTCAATCTGATTTGTTCTGGCTAAGGCAATACTCTTCTTGTCTAGGACCCCCTTTTACATATCTTCACTGGCATCTTTAGTCCGACTCATCGAACTCACAGAATACACTAACACTCTTCTCTTGGAACTTTATCTCACTTCACTTAGCTTAATTAGCGCTTGTCGGGATTACTAACTTTTCAATATATACACTTCCTAATCTGCATAACTGTGCTCTCTTCTTTGGTTGGTTGGAAAGAATTGCCAATTTCGCCCCAAAGATATCACAAGATCATTATTAATAGAAGTACCCATAAAGCTCCGTCAAAACAGTATTGCTCAGCTGAATTAAACTCAAATCCCGCTTAATAAGCAATTTTTAGTTTTGGAAGATACGTCTAGATGACTGCAAACTATTGTATCCAGAATCCATCATATAGTTTATAACTGATGATTATAAATTCTTCAATACACGATATAAAATGTGGTTTATTTCATGTATCCTAAAAAATACATTTTCCATATAATCTAGAGTGTAGCAATTTGTAAGAATTCAATGAATATGGTAAATGCTATGCTACACAGTTTAGTTAAAATAAAAAAAATTCGAATAAGACTTCACGTATGAATCACAATACTCAAGTAAAAATAAAGAATTCTATGATTAGTAAAATGGACCACGAGGATTTTTTTAAAACTTGTACGTGAAGATTATTCATTCTAATTAATGAGATGACATTCATTACGTTTAAAACTACAAATTTGTGAAATTTACAGCATTTTTGAATATACTTGTTTCACTATTCCTTTACGCTTGGATTCTAATTTACATACACATACGATATGGAAAAAGTTATAGGATCGGATACATTTATTGTTATAAAAAAATTTCACGTACTTTTGAATGTATGCTTATTGTTACATAGCATGCGAAAATGCATGATTTTGAATTCCCTGTTATATATTAATTCAGTAGAAGAACAAATGAGATTCATTTTTCCACTGTGTAAAGAGTATTTTGCGCATCGAGAAAAAAACTTCAAAAACAAAGAAACATATATATAATTGAAAAAAGTTACTTCCTTCTCTATATTACAGATTTTGCCAGTTGAGAAGCGTTTTGTCAGATTAGCAATGAACAAAAAATTATATTATGCTATATCTGATTTAACCAAAACTTAATTTATGAATGATTCTGCATAAAATATTTTGAAACCTGAAAGTCAGGCAAGTCACAATTCATGGAATATACTACACGAATAGGTGTTTTCTGTTCATAAACTATGGAATAGTTTATAATAAAATATGCCTTCTATCTTATAAAGTTTGACTAATTAATTAGAAATAGAATGATTTCAATTCTGAAAACATAGGATAGAGAAACAAGCAGTAAAGTCTACAATTTAGAAGACATGTAAAAAAAAAAAGAAGACTAAACTTCAGTTAACAACAAATATGTTCTGTGCAGTAATATGTGGGGGGAAAATATATAATTTAGGGATTATCGCGAAAGTTTTCATCTGAAGAAACGCTCATGAATCTATCTGCTCTAATGTCATATGTCTAAAACTACAAGTTGTTATATTTCGGGCTAGAAAATTCGTTAAGTTATTATTACGCAAATGATATAAGTTATCAATAATAAATTGACAGAGTTTGCCGTGTTATCTCTGTTTTCCGCATTTATCTTAGAAACTTAAATAGTGGTTTCTTCATTTCTCCTTCTAATGCTTACTGCAGTTCCTACTCAAGAAGTCACTGAGAAAGAATGGTTTAATACAAGCCGTTTATATCTGTCTTGAAGTTGATATCTTCTGAAAATAATTAAAGATAATAACAGAAAGAAATTTTTAATTGAATTAGACATTAGATCCACTTAACATCAATATTAGGAAGATGTCTAGAAAAAGGCATCATGTAATCATATTTCACAGAAATGATAACTACAAAAAAAAATGGGGATGGAAATTTATTTCCATGCTTGCAAACCAATCAAGGCCCAATCTCAAAAGAAAAATACAGAAAGAAAATGTCGCAACTGGTTAAAATATTGTGTTAACTGTATTCATTTGAAACGAAATGTGCTTTTAAAAACAAGAACAAATTTTAAGTATTCCAATTGAAATTCATGATCTAAAATGTTAATCGGAAAAAAAAATTTGCACACAATTACTATTTTATTTAATCATGCATTTTTTAAATTTTTTGGTCATGTGTTTAAATTGTTAAATTTGAAAAAAGTATTTCAATGACTGTTTATAAAATTTATTCAATAAACCTCGAGAAACAATTGAAATGTGTGTTTCTGTTTTTATTTATTTATATTTGTGTTTTATTTATGATAACGCTGCGCTATATATATATTATATACATAAGAATTATAGTTTTTCCCCCTAGGATTTATAAACTGTTGGATTTTCCTAAAATTCATTTTAAAACAATTTTTAACGAAACACATGTAATCAAAATATTTAAAAAATACTTTGAAGCAAAAAGAAATCGTGTGGGAAATGCAATACTTATTTTGAAATATTGCGCTAAAATTTTAATACTAGAAGATATTTCATACAAATAATTAAAATTAAAAAAACATAGATTCACTTGAACAGCAAAATTAATTTTAGCTTTGATACTGACTGAATTGAGAAGTATCATTGAAATTAATTGCATAATTATGAAAATAAGATTTATAACAATGTAACGATTTAAAAATGTTAAGTAAAAGTTTATTTTTACATAAATATTTTAAAAATATTTATACATAACTTTTTTATCTAGAATAAGAAGTAGTAACCTATATTGAAAGATAAATTTAATGTATATATTCAGTGAAAGTCACGCCCCGAAAAAATCTTTAAATTTTTACTTTTTAATAATGAGGTTGGTCGAAAGGAAATGAACATTTTAGAATATTATGTAAGGATCACCCAAATGAAAGTGGTACTACAATAAGTTTGACAAATGGTTTAATGATATTAATATAAATTATTATACAAAGAAAAGAAATAATACACGCGTAACAGAGAGACTAGAAAAAGCTACCTTGTAGGTTGAGACAAGCGTCCCGGCGGTCAACGACATGATACATACCCTGGGTGAAAAAGCTTCGGTGTTGGTTGAAGAACAAATTTTCAACAGCAGCTTAGACCTCATTGTAGTCAAGAAATCGCTATCCCTTCAGAACTTTTTGGAGGATGATGAGAGGTCTATGTAGCGAGAGGGGGCGGTCTATAACTTCCAAGTGCAATTGCCGCGACAATGTTTGGCAAGCCAAAGCCAAATGATGACGAGCATTATCATGCAAGATGATAACCTCACAAGCCCTCTTGCAACGTTAGTAATTCTTGATATTCTTTCTTAGTTCATGCAATTTGGCAGAGTATATGGTGACATTGGCAGTCGTACAGTTTGGAGGCATCTATAATACCAACTATGCTTTTCAACGGCTCCCACCCTTTCACATACACATCTGGCAAGATCGGACAATATCGTATATCGCTCTAGCACTCATCACCCTCTACATGGGCAGGCTTTGTCATTTTTCTCTTCGAATTTCGGAATTATTACAACAATGCCACCTTTATTTGGGGGACATTTATATATTGAAATAATTATGTATAAGCCCTTATCATTTAACTCAATAAGATTAAAATACCCATTTTCTATATTTTAGATTTGCGAAATTCAAAATATTTTTATAAATTCCATAGCGTTATATAAAATACTAAACACTTAGGTGATTTTCTGCAGTGTTTTGTTCTTAATATACATGAATATTATTACTGATTGAAATTGCGTGAAAGCATAGTTCCTGACATAGAACTGGGATTTGTGTCTGGTAAGACTCTAATTGGTTTAATTGAGAGAGAGAGAGAGATTTAAATGCTTAGTCAAAAAACAAATTACGGCATTTCTGATTCTAACAGTTTGATAATAAAGAAATCCAAATATGAAAAGCTTTTATTGTGTTACATTTTTGTGAATTTATAAATTTAAGCTAATTTTAACACAAAAATCAAATTCATAAACAAGCTTTTTTGTTCAAGTAAATAGACACAAATGCGGTAAGACGTAGCTTATTTCGAGACTTTAATTGCAATATTTAATCATAATGCTGTAAGGAATAAACGTTGTAATGAGATACTGTACAGTATGTAAAGTAATGTCATCAATATTATACATTTAAAATTGAGCAAATGTGATATAAATGAAAATGTGCGCAAAAATTTGAAAATATTAGTATTGTTAAATATTTATTAAATATAATTATTTATTTGTTTATCTGACGCATAAATCTTTCTGAAAAAGATATATTTAATCTAAAAATATTAAAAAATATTATATATATATATATATATATATATATATATATATATATATATATATATATATATATATTGAAAATTTGAATATTGGATAAACTTATTTCTAAATATATTACATTTTTCAAAAAAAAAATATTATTAACCTGTAACGTAGTCAAAGAAAAGAAGGGAAAAGTTATAAAAAAAATTAATATGTGGAAAATTTAAATAGTATTCACACTATAAGCCTTTAGTTTCCATTTTGACTTTCTTTTAGTAAACATATTTTTTAACCTGCCTTTGCATGTATTTTATTCAAAATTTTCACCATTTTCAGCTGGATAATATTACATTATTTTTTCATGCATTATGTGAAAAGCTAACATATTTCTTTCTAATTTTTCGAATTATGCAGTATCACTAGTTACAAATAAGGAAATTCCAATAAATAATTTTTACTTATGCATTTAAAATTTTCTTTCGGCGTTATTTTTTTTTTTGTTTTAAGCTCCCAATATTTCAAAATTGAATCCTTGGAAATTTAATAAGTGAATATTTGCATTATTAGAATAGGTATTTTTTTCTGAGCGGTTTTAAAGTTTTATTATGTTTTTTCTCACCTACTAGTGTTTAGTATAATTATTATAATCATGAATCGATAAATTATACAAAATATTTTATTGAAATAAATTTATATAACAAACGATATAACGATTCGCGTAAATATACTTTATCGTAAAATA
The DNA here is from genome assembly GCA_019973935.1 of Trichonephila clavipes. NCBI lineage: Eukaryota > Metazoa > Arthropoda > Arachnida > Araneae > Nephilidae > Trichonephila > Trichonephila clavipes. The sequence continues at coordinate 90,672 of BMAU01016809.1, read as the reverse complement.
AACTAATAACACATTTGATAAATTATGTATTTTTTAGACATTAAACTCTTCAATGTCAATTTTATGAGAAAAATGCAAACATTTAAGCCAGTATTTTGGTGAATAAGTTATTTTCATAAGGTTTCAGTTATTAATTACATACATGTGAATCAATTCATTGTAATTATTATTTAAAAGGATATTTTTATATTTTTATTCATTTTTTATTTCTTCAATTACTTATACCATTACAATTGTATTAACAAATTATCACAATTTTTGATGGATAATACGAGTATTTATTTAAAATGATTAAATCAAATGAATGCATCATGCTCAAAAAGATACATTTCTTCAAATTAATGCACAGCGTAATGAAAAAAATACATAATTTATGAGCAAAATTGCTTTAGTTCAAGAATAGTTGCACAGAATAATATATCTCAGAAATTATTTATATTTCAGCTATACTTTCTCTCAAATATCGAAATAACATGATTAATCCATTCTTTTTTTTCAATGGAAGGATCTCTTGACGAAATGATTCTGAATTAAACTATATCCTTTTTTCTTAAAATCATTTAAATTTTCTCCAGCCACTACACTCACATCCATCATTTTCGTAGATGTGAAACATACAATATCTTTCAATTCATAATGTCTGTCGTTATGGCTTCGTGGAATTCCGTGAAATGGTGATTCAGATTCTCTTCAAAAGATTTTGACTATAGAGTCTGCTCTGCTTATTCACCCATTGAAAATATTGGTAAAATTACAAAGTGTGTTGCAATGTATTTTGAACTAAATTTTTATTTAAATAATATTTATATACATAATGGTTCATTTTAATAAAGAAAAACATTTCGTAAATTAAGGCAGAACCCAACATTTGCTGCCGAATATGCTTCTGTTCAGCGATGTATTATTAATACAATGGATGAATCTATGGAGCACTGCATTGTGTCCTTATATTTTTAGTTATTGTTAAATTAATGAAGATTCAGAGCAATCACTAATAATTAAGGCTCCAAAAAATATAATATCGGTATATTAGAAAGTATGAGAATGAATTTCAACTAAGAGAAAAGGAAATATATCTTCTTTGTTATATATATATATATATATATATATATATATAAATATATATAGTTTTGAAGCAAAGAAATCTCTCTTGCTCTCTCTATATATATGCAAGGATAATTAAATTAGATTAAAAATTAAATTCCCTGTCAAGCAGTTAACTCTTATTTTTCCTTTCATCTTCAAGTACCAAACTAATCACACATTTATTTCTTTGGAAAATATGGCTTAGCAAATAAACATTTCTAATTCCAGATCATTATATTTAATAGCCATATATGTCAGCATTAACTTTTAATTACACTCGTAAAATCCGCGAAACTTACTGCAGCAGTATTTTAAGTCGTAACCTACTTAGATTTTCACGGTGGTGTGCTTTTTCCTCTCTGCTCTTAGCATCAGAATTTTTCTAACTTTCATCAAACAAAAATCCTTTTTATAAATTCAGTCTGATTTTGGCTCCAAATATTATCAGATTTAAAGCCAGAATGATTCTATCTGCGAATAAATTTCGAATCTGAAAGTAAAACTAATCTTAAAAGTAAAATAATTTTAAAATAAAAACGAAAGTCAATGACCATAATAAATGTTATAGAGAATTTAATGGAACTTCGACTGCGCTGTACACCTCTTTACTGAAGACCTTGGGTTGCCAAAATTGAAAGAAATGCTCTACGGCAGTGGTTCTCAAACTTTCACTTCTGGCGACTCAATTTTCAATCATAATTTTTATCGCGCCCCCAAAAAATAATAATGTATTGAATGCAATAATAATGCACTTTGGCGCTAAAACTACAATGCGATGATAATTATAAACCGCACAAATTAACAAGATAAGTATTAAATTTTGCATATGTTACTTTCACAAGTAATATATATATTACTTTTAGTTCGATTCACTATGAAAGCGTTTTTTCTAGTTTGTTTTAAAACTATAATTTATTTTATAATTATTTTTACTATACACTATAACTTCATAATTCCAGTGAATAATTTAACTAAGAGAAAATATACTTACCTACTTTTAAGGACTTTTCAACTTTTCTTTGATAATTTGAGAAAAAAATTCAATGAAACTAACGAAAATGTTCCAAATGTGCGTTCCCTTAATAAAGGACATAAATCACAGACATTTTTCGCTAACAATAAAGGAACTTTATTTTCCTGCAAAACTGTCATATTTTTTTCACATTATTGTAGTTTTGCTGTCGTTTGATGATCTACAAATAGCATTTTGAACTTTTTCTTCCTTGTGTCTTTTTGACAAGGCAAAGTGCTACATTTATGGCTTCATAGTTTTCTTCATAGAGTTCTTTAAGCAGCATTTGAAAATTTCATATCAACTCAAACGTTTCATGTCTATCACTTTTCTCACATTTCTTCAATTGCTTGTTCAGTTTCAACTTCCTTCAATAGAGATCACAGGTGCCCATTTTTTTTATATTCTGCTCATTTACATTTATAAACCATAATAAGTCGTACAATACAGCAATTAAAGCCACAAAATTGTTCATGGATGGAAAGTGTAGCACGTTCTAAAATATAATTGTGTAAAAACGTTTTCATTATGCATTATATGTTTCAGAATGTTCGGAAAAATACATCTTCGCCAAATAATCCTTTAAAGGACTCAATATGCTTATCCATATATCATAAAACTCATTCACATGGAAAAAAATCAAGAGAAAAATATGATTTACAACTTTCCTAAAAGAAAAAGAGACGGAGTGAAATATACCAAAAAGTTTGAAGGTCAAATATATGATAATCAAAAGTAGTATTTTAGGAGTTAAAAGAAACGTAAAGAAAAAATCTCTCATCGTGGGATTACAGTAAAGCAAACAAAATGACTTTTTTTATTATTTGGTTATAGGATTAAAGATAGCTAATGAGCGTTTGTAATGGAATCTTTTATTTTTGATGATCACCAGATGATAAAAATAAATTATTTCAGTGTAAATGTGTATTTTTTTATTATGTCAGAGAGCATTTTGTTTTACTTCATTCCAAAAAATTATTTTTAAAACTTTTATTTTGAATATGCTCGTGGCCCCCTCACAGGGTTACCGCGCCCCACCCGGGGGCGCCCAACAGTTTGAGAAACACTGTACTAGTAACTAAGCTTGTGCAAACTAGGCAAGTCTCTAAGAGTGGAAGCTATTTCATTGATGGTGCCACATACTGGCAGCTTCGGCTACCAAACTGTGACGTTTGCATTTTCTCGATTCAAACTTTTGTTTGATTCTAAATATTGTTGTGATTTAATTTTGTTGAGAGTACCAAAGCCAAATTGATACTCGAGGGGTCTTTTACATGCCACCTAATCATATGTGAACCGTGTCAACGATTTTCGCATAGAGAAAATCTATTTACTGCAGCTGGACTTGAACCCGAAAACTTGGGCTTGGGTAGCGGGCACGCTACTTCTAAGCCCCCCGGAGCCAACTATAATGCAATGACCAGAAGCAAAAATACTTATGATGACTTTCTATAAAAATGCCTTATGATTAACTTTAAATGGAGATTAGATTAAAAATGAAGATGGAATTTTGTGAATTTTATATCATAGTTTTAATATTATAAGAGATTTAGAGCAAAGAAAACAACTGCTTGCTGAAAATTGTATGTGTCGACTGATATAAAAATGCATAGAAATAAAATTAAAGTTAGTATTAACTTTAATTTTATTGCATCATTTAATTTTATTGCATTCTTATGCATCAAAAGAAAATGCCTTTTTAGATAATATTTTTAACGTAATTTAAATATTTTCTCTTTGTAATATAGTAATAAAAAATTTTTAAAATCAAGACATTTTTTATTACAAAAAATTTTAAAACAAAAAAATGCGTTCAAATAATTTATTTCAAACATTTTCAAAAACAATCACATAAATCCTTTTATCATGATTGAAAGTCCCAGTCCTTAAATACAGTATTTATTATCGAGCATAATACTCAAAACGAAACTTCTCATACCGGGCTAACTTAACTTTTATTTGGGATTCTTGCATTCTTGGCTAGTAGCATTACAAATTGCTTCCAGTGATATGAACATTAACAATATGAAACGGCCAAAGACAAATGCATTTATAGCCTCTGTAACGACAATCAATAAAGTTCGTGTCATTAAACAAAGGATATTGCTGGGAAACTTCACATGGCTGAGCTTTTTTCTCCGAGGAACTAACTTTCTTTGTTTGTGATATATCTCCCAGAATACGAACATAAATATTATCAATTGATGGGATTATTTAATATCCGTTTACCATAGCTATTATGGAATTATTTTAAAATCTGTATGATTTTTTTTGAAATAATAAAGTTTAATTTATTTTACTTCTGTCTTCGACTTTTTAGTATTAAGACGACGAGCAATCCATTATAATACAGCACGATAAAAAGAAATCCCCAAAAGCACAGTCAACAATATTTAAAGAAATATAATTTATAAGACAGCAAAGCGCAGTGGCTGAATGGTTCGTGCATCACGCTTCCACACCAAAAGTCCAAGGTTCAAACCCCGGGCTGGGCAAGATTGATTCAGCCATTCATCCCTTTAGTGGGTCGATAAAGGAGTACAAAGCTTGTTTGGAAACTTAACTCAGGGGGTTTCGCATCAGATTGACCACCTAACTGGAACATTTGCCCATGCATCTCAGAGTCCAAGATCTGGTATACTGAGCTAGGCACAGTAGTCCTTAACCCTCATGGGCTGTTGCGCCACTGAGTTAAGTTAATTTAAAACAGCAGGACATATTTTGAGTCATGGTATGCAGGGCATGCCCTGCATAGTCATGGGTATGTCATGGGCATACAGAAGGGAGAGGAGTTTGAATCTGTCATTCCATTCTATACCGGTAATACTGCAAGAAGTCAAAACCAGTAGCAAGTCTAAAACAGGCCACTTGAACTGCTGTAGGCAAGGAACCAAACGTTCTTGTTGACATCTTCAGAAAATTTCACAATTTTTTCCCTGAAATCCTTTTTATGGACAAGCTGGATTTTGAATCTAATAATGCAGGATATACAACGCTTTATATGCTCCAAAGACAAAGGAGGATCTAGCTGCATCACTTGGGATTCACTTTTGTCCAGCATATCTAGTCTATCATTTCCACATGTCTCGTAGTGAATTGCGATCAACCGTAAAAAATAAGTACATTAATTTACGTTTACTTATCCCAGGATTAGGCGCGCTATACTAAAGTTAATGATGGCGCGGGGTGAATGAGTCGACCCACAATCCATTTTTTATAATTACTTTTGTTAACCTAATAAAAATCGTAGCTCTAATGAACAATTTAGCTAAGAAAAAGTACACTTACCTAATTTAAGGGATTTTTTGTTTTGTACTTGTATTGTCCTTTGATGATTTACAAATACCATGCAGAACTCTTTCTTGTTTATGTTTATTTTGACAGGGCGCAGTGTGTCTTGTGTACACTTGAAGCTTCATATCTTTCTTGATGGATTTTTTATATAAAAGTTGAAAACTTTCCTTTCAACTCCAATGCTTCATGTGTGTGTGTTCATCACTTTTCTCAAATTTAGCTATCAATATAAATATCCAATATTTCATCAGGTCTTTCTCTTGCTTAAAAAATTTCTATACTTCATTCAATAGAGATTTCAGGTGACTGTTATTTTTTTTATATTCTGTTAATTTACATTTAAAAGCCATAAGGAGTCGTGTAAGAGTGAGTGAGTGAAGATTAACGTCGCACTGTTCAGCTGCACGGAGGAGTCGTGTAATATAGCAATCAAAATCATTAAGGCGTTCACAGCGGGAAAATGTAGCTTGTTCGTAGAAAATATTTTGTGGCAAAAGTGGTCTCGAGGGGGGACTCAGTCAGCCCAAGTACCTTAAGATTGTAAAAAACATTTGTCACTCCTAAAAAAAATTTTCTGACGAATACATTTTAGTTCCCATGAAGACTGTTACATAGGAGGATGTTGACAAGACCATAGGCAACAAATAAACAGTTTTTCCAGAATTAAAGGTTCTGTGCTTTTGAGTGACTCCGTACCCCACATGACTTCTACCGGGTTAAATATTTCGTCAGTGGCGTAACGGTGATCATTTGGAACCCCTGCAAAGTCAGGTTTTGGGCTCCCGAGTTGGATTTTATAAAGGGTAGGTACTTGGTGGCAGTTAGGCTTTGGACCCCCTTAGAACCCTGTACCTCCCCGCTAAGCGGAGGTTGCGAAGGTGTACGTTACCCCAATGTATTTCGGTATATTTTGTATGACGACAGATTAGATTTATTTGCTCTACGCTCCGGATTATGCACCGACTAATTTAAAAACCCTATTACTTCATGAATATTTAAAATTTGTTCTTAAAATTATTTCTGATTTTTCCTTTATTTATTATAACTGTAATGATTACATATATTTTTGATAATGTTTCAGAAGAGATGCATTGCTTGTGACTACATTAAAATGTGTATATTTTATATTCAAATTGTATTGTTTCTAGCAACAGAAAGGTTCTCAAACTTAAAAGGAATCAACAGTAATGTATACTCTTTCTTTCATTTCATTTGGTTTAAGATTCAACACGCCAATCTTTGAAAAACCGTGCGTGGTTGATTGATAATATCATACTGTAAAGCAACACCGGGCTTTCGAAGAAACGTGATTCTTTCAGCTTAATAATTAATCATACTTAAAATAAAAACATTGAATAAAAGATAGTTTATACTGATTTACAATATGTATCAAAAAAGAATATAGGAAAAACAAGATTGATAAATTACCGTTTTCTGTTAGAACAAAGTCTACGTGATAAACGTAGGGAAGTAACGTTACATTTTTAGATTTAATGTTCATTTTTACTTGTTAAAAATTCTCAAGAACACGTTTTCCCCCATTCTTTATAGTAGGAATATTTCTTAAATTTGGATAAAGTGTGGATATTTGGTGTATTTGGATAGTTCTCTTTTTCCTCTCTCTCTCTCTCTCTCTGTGTGTGTGTGTGTGTTATTAAAATCACTAAGATAATGGTATATATATTCGTATAACAATACTGTCAAATAAATCATTGTTTTTAGTCTGGGTTTATTATTGTTTTTAAATAATATATATTGCTCAAAATTTATAATTCTTTTTCATAAGAGTATATGGACCTTCACAATTAGAATTATGTCAAATATGTCTTAAGAGAATGGTATTAAATAATTAAAATAAATATATATGTTTTATGAAATTAATTCGTACGTGAATATAAATACTGTTATGAATCTTTGAAGCTGATTTTTTATGTGTACCTTATTTTTGTGATGCTAATCTTTATTATTACCAAAAGTAAACTGTAATTTTTTTTGCATAAACTGTCACCGAAATATACTCGTTTAATTAACTTTTAAATAATGACAATATTGAAAAATTCAAAAATGTTTAGAGTGAAATATTTCGATAATTTATTTTCCTTAGCAGCCAAATCACAATATCTGCTTACAATTAGTAAGCGAAAATTTAAAAAAAAAAACGAATTATATTTCTTAATTATTTACTCTAAGAATATGTTTAATTTTATGTATTAAATTAATTATAAAAGACATGTGTGTGTGTGTGACGAAATATTTTCCTTTTCTTAAATTAAATTACTATCAACATTTCTTATTTTATATTGAAGAAATTAATCAATTATCCATTTACTCGTAAGAAGTAGCTTAAATTTGACAAATATTCGTTAAGTCCTGCACAAGTTCTAAGTTTTAGCACAGAAAGAAAAGCGTCTATTTTCCAAATTGTTAAGCATTTCACAATGCAAAGATTGATTAAATTCGTAACATGGAAGTATAAAAAACGTTATCAAAACTTATAACAAAAATCTATAAAAAGAAAAATTTGATTTAGATTTAAAAGGACATAGATAGTGTAAAATGGTTAATGAAAATGTGTTTAAAATCTCAATTGTGAAGTTAGTTGAAAATTTTGGCAAAATGAGAAAGTAATCCTTACAAATTAAATTCGCAATTAAAAAGTATTTAGTATAAATAGCTTTAAAATTAGAAATGATGAACTTTAAGATAGTTTTTAAAGTTATTTGAATCATTCTTTTATTAACAGGAGTATATAACCGGAAATATTTCTGAACATAGTTTAGAATAAATCTTAATCATATGTATAAAAATGTTTTAATATATCCGTGGCCATCCCACCTAGTACGGTGGCTTCGACATTCAACTTGTACTCGAGTGGGCTCGGGTTCGAATTCCAATGGATGTATCTTAGGGAAAAGAAGTCGGACTTTGTCACCTGTAATGGATTCCCGTCTAGAATGGAAAGCAGCGCACCCTTTCTTCTCCATGCTGGGATCCTCGTTTATAATAAAAAAAAAAGTCTATATTCTTCTATGTTTGCATGTTTCTGTTCATCTCTCTCTCTCGTCTTTCGTATGTAACCTAATATCAAGCACACAACAACAACATGTTAGTGAATAAATTTCTTGTTCTTAATTTTGTTGTTAGTGCCACCGGTCTGACGTAGTCAGATCGATGCCCACGAAATTCATCATGGCAAGGGGTTAGGTGTACGCCTGTCGTTAGCCTTAGCCTTGAGCACCACACAGGTAACAGTACGATTTAGCTCGGTTCCACCCCAAATTTGAGGAAGAACACCCTGGGAGAGGGTCAGGGTGGGGTCTCCCACCTATCATTCCCTGCTACCAGCCTCACAAGTGTACTTGTGACTCGACGGCTGTTTAAAGTACGGGCTCAAACTGTAATTCCTCGATAAATTTTAAATGCTTTCTGGTTTATGATGAACGTAGACCTCAAAGTAACAAGTAAACCTCCCACAATCAGGCAAATGATCAGAAGGTATGCAATACGATTCTTTGAAAGTAAATCAATCTTGAGTATCGACAAATATTCTCCTGATCTAAATTAGACCCAGGTCCAATTGAATTAACCCTGCTTTTATTTACAATTTCTAAATATTATTATCTCATCTTAATTTATTATTTACGTATTTTCCCTTATAATATGAATTTCTCATTAGTTTGGCAGATCGTCTTGCTCGAACTCATAACTACTCAACGATTTTTCATCATCAGCTTCTCAACCCAACTTAAACGTTAAAAAATATAAAAAACACGCTTTCATTGTAGATTGTTTTTTGTTTGTTGTATTTGTATTAAACAAGAGCATTTTCTCTTGAATGTTGTCACTTAATCTCTTAGTCACCAAATCAGGAAATTAGTAATCGCTAATCCTAATGACCCTGATACGAACAATGCAACAAAATTATTAAATTATAGTATTGTCATCGGTTCTCGACATGCGCGCAAAATTTCGAATTAATCAGACCTTTTAAAGTGGGTACAAATCGAGTTCAAAAATTTCGGTACATACATGTGAAGCTAACAAAAACGTGTTACATAGCGCTATTTCTGTCAGCCAATCACAGAACCTCCTCTCGATACCAATGCACATCCTAACTTTTTCACTTTAATTTTTTTTTCTCTTACACTCAGACCAGATCGACTAGTCTCGCCCCACCCACCTCAAATGCGATAAATTTTACACGATAAAACAACCCTTTCATCCAACTTTACACTCTCACTACTCAATTTTAACCACACATATGTAACATTTAACTTATTTTTATCTACAATTATTATATTTTATTAATTTAATACTTAAATTCAAAAAGAGGCTATTTGAAAGAGTGCTAAAGTCATCTAAATTCTCATGATTGGAGATAAATGTTCGAAAGAACTAAGTGCTTCCACCAATCCTGTACCAGTACCAAATAAATGTTTTGTCTTCGTTTATCAATGAGCTTGCCTTCATCATTTTGTATTAACTGCTCACGAAACAATGTTTGTGGGTTCGACGATCACCTTAAACCGATACTAACGATGCGGTGTTAACTAAAATGGAAAATAACGTGCATTTTTCATAAGTAGCAACAACTTAGAAAATTTATAAATAAATTGTAAAATTAATAGTTTCGAATTAGATAGTACTAAAATTTATTTGAGTATTAGTTACAACAGGCATCAAAAACCGTACTTTTTTGCAAATTCAAAAACAATAATTTTTTTATACAAATGCTAGAGAAATGGCCACTAGTCATTAGCATAAATCTTACTTCCCAATAAAGAGAAATAGAATTAAAGGATAATAATGTAGTGTATACGTCAATATGGGCCTTATCAATAACAGACTTTGAACTGGTGAGACACTCCCAAGCCATTCCCTTAGCTTCATTTGATAGGTAGGAGGCTAACCTCATCTTAAATTCTAATTTAATTAGGAGTTTTGCAGAATTAGTTATATGGTTATTAGTGGTTTGTAGAATAGTCGTTCCCTTCTTTCTACAAAATAGACTCGTTCATTTCCCTCGATACCACAATGAGCAGGAATTCACTTCAAGATAATTGGGTCCTTCACGGTGTTGAGAATCGTACTACATTCAAAAATCCGGTGGAAAGTGTAAACTTTACTGTTATAGTGTAAACTTTATTGTTCCTATAAGGCAAAATAAAAGCCAAAGAAAATAACTCTTTTGAGTGCTTAATTGATTCAAAACAATAAATATAGCTTCAACATCACCATCAAAATTGGTAATATCTATTCCCAGTATCTTGTAGAATGCAAAATGGTTACAATAGACTCCTGCACCAGCGTCAGTACCTCGCTCAATCATAGATCCATCGGTGTAAGCATGGATCCAAAGGTTAAAGGGATATCTTTTCTCAACAGTTTTATAAGCAATGGACCTGATCTAGGCCAGAAGGCATCTCACTCTTATCAAATTTCTCGCCAAGTTCTAGATATACACGGAAGTCGCTATTTTAAAGAGGAACCATAGGCACAGCTATGACATTCTTCTTCGAACAAGGTCTGTGTCCGCTTATAATTGATAACCAGTTTGATTGAAACCAACTTTTGTCTTAATTGCCATCATTGATAAAATTGTAATTCCTCCAATATTTATTATTTGAAAGCATGTAAAGTTCAAAAACAATTGCATTAAAAACAATAAAAATCATATTAATGAAAGGTTTCCAAAAGTTGGTTTCATCAAAATAAAGTTTAATTTACTGATAACCCAAATGCTTGAAGATTTTGTATATCAGTTTCTATAAACAGGTCTAAATACTGTTTTAAAAAATTCATTTTGAATGTATTATATTTAAAAAAGTAGTTTATGATAAAAAAAAGAGATTAAGTAGTATCAAAAAAGAGCATAAATTAATTTTAAAGGTTATTTCCCTTTCTAAACTTTATCTTGAATTTTATCCGCATTTTTTGGAAAATTAAATATAAAAGTAGCTCATCTGTATTTTATTTGGAAAATATATATATATATATATATATATATATATATATATATATATATATATATATATAATATATATATATATATATATATATATATATATATATTTATTTATTTATATATATATATATATATATATATATATATATATATATATATATATATATATATATATATATATATATATATATATATATATTATATATATATATATATATTTATTTATATATATATATATATATATTTATATATATATATATTTATATATATATATATATATATATTTATATATGTATATATATATATATATATATATATATATATATATATATATATATATATATATATAGTCTACTCTAGAAACAGAACCAAAATTTGTTACTTAAATGAATCTTATATTTCTCCGAAAGAAATATTTAAAAAGGGACAGACTTCCTCGAAATCTTATCAAAAATAGAAATTATGTGCAGGACAGAGCAAAAAATATTAAAACAGTTTTATTAAAATAAAAATGGTTAAATTGTTTTCAGGCATTGATCCTTAAACCTGTTGCATATCTAAATTAGTAGAAACTGTCTCAGTTCGCTTTTGCAAACAATGGAGGATAATGTATCAAATTTCCGAATCAAAGACTTCCTACGAAATTAAATGTTCAATAATTTGTTGGAAAACTCAATTTTCTATTTTCATTTCTTGGTAGAAATTTATTTTCATCTGTTCGAAATTTATTCTCTGATTCGTTATGGTAACCGACTACGTTCGGAACCGTGATTTTGCAAAGCGCATAAATGGGTAATTTTCTTGATATTTAGTGTCACTTAGATTAGAATATATGCATACAATTGTTTTAAGGATATTTTAACAAAAAAATGTATTTAAATACCATATTTTGGGAAAAAATGAACTTAGAATAATCTTTTTTCCAAATGTTCTCCATTTGTGGAAAGTGCTTCTATTAGAATAATATTTTGCCTGTATATAGCTCAGATCTCTGTTCAGAGGCTCAACTGAAAATTTTGAAATATATAACTTAGAAGTGGATTTATTCATATATTTGACGAAACCAGAAGGGAGCAATTTTAAAAAAAAAACCGAGAATAATTATTTCAATTGGTGGTAACTCTGAAAATAATGTGAATTATTCAAACATTCTAGTTGAGCCTCTGTAGAGAAGTCGGAGCTATATACAGGCAAAATATTATTCCAATAGAACCATTTTTCACAAAAGGAGAACATTTGGAAAAAAAATTATTCTAAGTTAATTTTTCGCCAAAATATTATATTTAAATACATTTTTTGTCAAAATCTCTTTAACACAATTTTATGCATGTATTCTAATTTGAGTGATATTAAATATCATGAAAATTATCCATTTATGCACTTTTATAAAATCATGGTTACGAACGTAGTCGGATAACTTAAGCTTACATTGGATAAGCAAAGTTAATCTTTAGAAATATTTGAAGAAAATCTCCGAACTAATTATTGATTGATTTTAACTTAAATTCATACATGTTTTAACATATTTCATCAAACAAAAAATTTAATGCTTGAAATTTAAATTATATATGTAAATTTATTGAAATCTCTTCAAAAGCAAAAGCTTTTTATTGTTTTATATAATACTTATTCATTTCATTTTTATTATAAATATGTTTTTTATCATACAAGTATAATAATGTTTATAAATGTAAGAGTTACATGATTTTTACTAGTATCAAAGCAATTCTAATGCATTTCGATCATTCGGGGTTGAAATATACATTCTCTTAGAAATCATATTTATAATATTTGAGTTCATGTTTTTGTAACTGTACCGCGTCAAGAATATCAAAGAAGAAAATCCTTTAACAAGTCAATTAAATACAAATAAAATAATCAATCACTAATAAAATGAAACAATTCTTAATTGAAAAAAAGGGTTCAATTTATTATTGAAAGACATGTTCCACAAATGCTTTTTTCTAGTGCCTCGAGCCATTTCCAAATTGAAATGCTTTTATCTTTTACTCTGCATATTTTTATGATATAAAATATGAAATAAGTTTTAATATACATTAACATTTTTTGTAAACTACTTTCCAGATTTTGTTTATATTAAGAAATAAACCATATAGCTCCTATAAAAGCAATTTATATAAAACAAAATATTCAATTTTAAAGTAAATATCTTAGTTATCAATTTCAAAAAGAATACCACAATTTATCAAATTTTATTTTCTTAAGCAAGTCATATTTTTGTCACTATAATGCTGAAAAACTTTGTTTTGATCAAAAAGGTTCTTAATATTTTACTAAATATTCTTCATATATTAAAATTGTATTACTAAAACATTTTTGATAATTTGATGGCATTAAAAATAAAACACAGATTATGCAAAGTAAAAATGCATCCCATTTTTTTTTGGTTTTGTAAAATTGTCGCTTGAAAAAGCTGAGGGTTTATGGTTTTAATATTTTCAAATTTATACTTCTCACGCAGCAATATATTTAGAGCATTTATACTTTTTATTTTTCTATTATATGAGCAATGTTCCGCAAATTATATCCCAAAGAGTTTTTTTTCTTTACTTTTGTTACGAACCTTTATTTGTTATTGTTGATCAATATTTATATCGAAAAAATTGTGCATGGGGTTTTCGTTATTTCTCCTATAATTTCAAAAAGTCTATAAGCTTATCTTGGTATAAACAAGAGATATAAAAGAACATTTTTAGTCAATTCTTACTTATGTTAACAAAAAAATTTTATTTTAGTTACTCTTTATTAAATAATTGCAGTTAATATAAATATATGTATACATATGACAGAATCACAATATTAAGTGGTAAAATAGAAAGCAATTTTCCTCTATATATATGGTGTTGGGCTATTATTTTTGTTTGTTACTATTTATTCATTCATAAATCGCATTCTCAGATATTAGGCCATCCCAGGTAAGATTCGAACCACGATTTTTGATTGGAAGTCCAATGCGCTATCCATTGCACTATAGGGTAACAACAAGCGGTATTCCTTTTTATACATGTTGTTGGACTATTATTTTTGTTTGTTACTATTGATTCATTAATTAAATATAATTAATGGATCAACATTTGAAATAACTGTATTAACATCAAGTGTCATCCACTGCAAGTTTTAAAAATGTATTTGAACTTCAGTGGATGAATAAAAAGTATTTTATTAACGATTGAAAATGATATGTATATATATATATATAGGAAAGTGTGAACTAATATATATATATATATATATATATAGTAAGAATTAAAAAACTACTGAACGCTGTAGTTTCATTTAATAATTAAAATTCTGTTCGGAAAGAATTTTTTTTATTTCAGATGAGGCAACGGATTGGTATTATTATCATTGCATACCTAGAACATTTCCCGGGAGAAGGTATCACTTTTTTGTCAACATCATATAGATATATACCAATTATCGCAATGTAATTTTAACATTCAGTTACCACCCCCAAAGAGAGGCATCTGAGCTCTAATGATGCGAAATTGAAGAAAGAAAATTTTAAAAGCTTTCATTTTTATGCTATCGTATTTCAAAATGTAAATTAATAGTAATCATTACATAACTTTCTGATTAATTAGTTATATGTAAGGCAATTGGTCTAGTCACCTAAAAGTCCGTTAATATTTGAAAATTCAGTAATTCACGGAATAATGTAGGTATAGTACTAAAAACTGACACATAAGCCTGAAACGGCATGTGAGTTTTATTGAAACCGAATAAGTACAAAAAATGGTCAACAGATGACGTTTTATATGACAACAAAAGTGATAATTAGCATAATTTTTTAGTTATAAACAATGTCATCATGTCGGCTTTCTTTCGCTAACAATACCAGTAGTCGATGAACAATGTTGAGAACAGCACTGTACAGCATACCAGTCGATCTATTGAGAAGTTACCGTAAGATTTTGTACGGACTTGATGGTGGTGTGTGACAGCAGATAATAAACAGGTCTTGAAAAGTTGACATCTATCTTTATTTCAACTTTAAAACGAGTCAAGCCGCTAACGAAGAGTGCTCCACAGGATCATAACGCAGTATCAACAACATAAACTCTTAGCATTAACCCTAACTTGAATGTGTAGATCTAAGGTTCCTTCTTTCACGCACACACATTAAGACGAAAGATGCACAAATATATGTAGTTCGATTTTTACTATTGCCACACAAATAAAATGTTAGTAATACAAAAATATGCAAATATTCCAACAGGTGTTGTCTTTAACATCCTCAATGAAGTTGTACGATCATGGCAGACTTATGATTTCAGGTAACCCCACAAACAATAATCATTCGTATTGAGGTCTGGGGATTTGGGGGCTAAGCATCATGGAACTGATTGCACAGCACGTGATCCTCCCCAAACAATATCCACATGAGATCTCTCGCACGTGTAGCAATTGGGGGTGGAAAGCCATTCTGCATAAAAGTCGAACCTCCCTACCTGTGTTCATTACTCAAGTTATGGATGATGTGATTCTGTAGCATATTGGAGTAACTCGCACTCGTCGCGCTAACAATTTGCAAAGTAGAACCATGCATTTGCTCGAAGAAAAGGGGTTCGATCATGATTAATGTGGGTGGTCATTTATCGCACTTTTTTTTAGTTTCAATAAAATACCATGTCATTTCAAACATCTTTGTTAGTTGTTTACTTCTACACTTACATTATTCTGTTAATTATTGAATTTTCAAATGTAATTGGACTTTTGAATATCATGGTATATTTATATAACATTGCATTCACTACAGCACTTATAGTTTTAGGTAAATGTAATTTGTGCATATTTTGTGATTAATTTCTTTTATAGAACAAGAGTATTAGGATTCCTTCCTTTTATTAGATATTCCTTTTTCTTTACTCTCTTTATAAAGTTACTTCTTAATTAACATTCAAGCATATAATGTTAAATTTCAGGATGGGCATACACTATCCATAACAATTTCACGTATTTTTTTTATCTTTCCATTTTTTCTTTTAGAAAATGACTTACTTTCAAAAATTTATCCTAGGAATGTGACTCTCAAACTAAGCAATAAATTTAAAATAAAACGGAAATTATTTTTGTAATGCTTTAATAAATTTAATATTGAAGTGTTAGTCTTCTACCTTCTTTCAAACAAACAGAATATGTAACCGAACTCCACCCAAAGACTGCTGAAGTAGTGAATAAATTTAACTAGTTACTCATGTCTCGTTAAGCTATCACTTTTTAAAAGATGTAAATCCTGCATTCGTATTTGAAAGTGCCTGCTTCACACAGAGAGTTTTGAGATACCCTGCATATAATATAAAAAAGTTCATACTTTATTTTTAAGTAGTATAAATTAACATTTGTCCTAAAAAGTATAATTAAAATGTTTATTTTTTGGGACACATCTAGTTTCGTGTTTTTCTTTGACATAACTCCATTGTTTTATTTCTCATTAAAGCACACAAAGAAACTATAGTTAAAAATAAAAATCACTTTGTTGAGTAAAAAAGAAACCTGAAACTACAAATAAGACACGTTAATTGGTATCTTAAGGTATCCGATTACGTTCGGAACCATGATTTTTGCAAAAGCGTATAAATGGATAATATTTATGATATTTAGTGTCATTTAGATTAGAAAATATATATAAAATTGTTTTAAGAATAGTACTACAATAAAAAATTATTTAAGTACAATATTTTGACAAAAAATGAACATAGAATGACCCATTTTCCAAATATTCTCTTTTTGTGAGAAATGCTTCAGTTATAGTAATATTTTGCATGTATATAGCTCAGACCTCTACAAAAAGGCTCAACTAGAATTTTTGAAATATATAACTTAGAAGTGGGTTTATTTATGTTTTACGACAACAAAGGTGATAAATTTTAAGAAAAAAATGCCGACAATTATTTCAAATGGTTGTAACTCTGAAAATAATGTGATTTTTTCAAAAATAGTAGTTGAGCCTCTGTACATAGGTATTGAGTTATATACAGACAAAATATTGTTACAATAGAAGCATTTTTCACAAAAGGAGAACATTTTCGAAAAAGGTTATTCTAAGTTAATTTTTTGCCGAAATATTGTACTTAAATAAATTTTTTTTTGTAAAAATGTCCTTAAAATAATTTTATACATGTATTCTAATCTGACCAACACTAAATATCATGAACATTATCCAATTCTGTGCCTTTTAAAATCATAGTTCTGAACGTAGTCGGATACATTAAAAGAATCGTGCTTAGTAATCAAGTAATAAAAAATGCGTATCTTCACACAGTAACTCAAATAATATTCATAATATTACACGATAAAAAGAATAAAAATTTCGGGTCAATATAAATGTAGGAGAAAAGCGACTTGCACATGCACTCACTCATCACAAGAACTCCACACAATCGTTACTCCTTAAGACTTGAAATTTTGCAGGCATATTTCTATTAAAGAGAAGAGATCCATTAAAAACGGGTTTTGCTGAAATTGACTCCAATAGTAGCGTAAAAGATAATATTTAGATATTTTCAATAACTATACCCAACAAATGAACCTGAGAAATACTGGAATATTCATTTTTACATATTTTACTTCACTATTTCATTTGTTAATTGATTATTTTCTTCAAGTCCAATTTATTTAAAAAAAATTTACAATAAGAATTAAATTTCAACCTCAATAATTTGTATGTCCCGATTTTTATTTTTTTTTATTCATTCGTGTGAGAAAAATGGATATACATGTTAAGGTATCTGGCTATTTGCGATATTTTTTAAACAAAAATAGAGATGTGGGGATTTTTTTGTGGTTTCCCCAGATTTATTTAGTACGTTTTAAAAAAATATGCTAAAATTAAGAAGGTAAAAACAACTTATTATTATTATTAAAATAGGTAAAAAAATGGGTAAAAATTTAGGAAAAATTATATAAACGGGGCCCATTTTGTGCAAAAAATTTATGAGCAAATTTTCAATTTTTCAATTTTAATGTGTTGCTATGCTATTCGTTTTTTAAAAGACCTTCAGGATAAGAGATATTTTAATTTTTACAAAAATCGGAGCAATTTATTTTAGTTATTATATGAAATTTCTTTAAAAAAAACACTGAATATATTCACATAAGGGACTGTAAATTTGATAATAAAACAGTGTTGATAATTCGGAAGGTTAAAACACTCCTAGTATGATACAGAACGCACACACAAAATTTATTTAATTATTTTCAAAATTTTTGAGCAATCGCTGTTCCCGCTTTCAACATTTTCAAAAAAAAAACGCATTTCGAGTAAAACGCATTTTAAAGTATGACAGTTTGCTTTAAGTAGTGGCGTCATCTCTCTTTTACTGAAGTACTTGTTTTTATTGTTCTAGTAAATGGAAAATATTACATTTGGTATTTTTATCAAACTAATAAGAAGCCCATAAAATAAAATCATAAAAAAATTGTCAATTTTTGCACAATTCACAATTTTAGAGTATTTGTATACCTTAATATGAAATACACTTGTAATAGTCACGTAGATTAGCATTCAGACTAAAAAATATGAAAAAAACACCAATTATTCTGCAGCTGACAGCGAAATTTTGTTACACATATAAAAGGAAATACCAGATGCTATTTGTGGAACGAATAAAACCATAAAAGATAGACTAATTGCTGACAGTGAAAAGTGATTCCTATAGAATCGATTAGGAAAACACGTTAACCGTGGTCCATCCCTTTTGATTTAAGGTGTCTGACACCAACCAGGTAGAAACGTGTTTCCCAACTCGGTCATTAATCACGGTTAAGGGATCAATATTTGTTGAGCATAGTTTTGTTGCTGGCTCTTATCTGGTTATTGATTCACAACTCACAGAAAGAGAAACTTTTGGAAAGAAAAGGTATGAAGTGATCTCTGGTTCTTTTGACTAATGTGATGAAGAGAGAGACGTATGGTATTGTTTTAATAAAATTCAAATAGATTTTCGTTTAGTTTAGTTTGTTTATATTTTACACTGCTGATAAATTTGTGAAAGAAAATATTCGTAAAGATGCCAGTTATTTTTTGTTATTTTTATTCGGAAAAAATTGATAAATGTCCAGTATAGTAACCAGTGAAAGAGAATATGATTCTTCGGAATATTTATATAGCATTGAATAAAAAGCATATACCATTTTTTTTTATTTTTCACAACAAAATTTAAACTTTAAAAAAATTATTATTGAACATTATTTGTAATATATATATATATATATATATATATATATATATATATATATAATATATGTTAAATGCATACATATAAATATATTATATGACAAAAAAAAGTCGCACCAAGAAGGAGTTGCCCAATTGTAATGAAATTTCGTATGCGAAGACATTTATACTGAGCATGCAAATGATTAAAATTTGGCGTCCAATGAATGAATAGAGAGAGCTACTGAGCATCGGAACTGTGCACTCAGAAAGTGTCTATAAGAAGCAAATATCAATGTGATTGTCGAAATTTCTGTTGCATTGAGAATTAGGATACTTTTCAACGACCGAAAAAATGCCACGCTGCAGGATTCGAGCTCATTACGAGCAAATGTCAGAGTTTGAAAGAGGTCGTATCTTTGGGATGAATCAGGTAGGTGAGTCAAATCGGAGAATCGCTTGTCATATGGGTCAAAACGATGCGGCCATGAGAAGATGCTGACAAGAATGGGTGGACAATGGCAGATTTCAGCGTCATGATGGTAGCGGTTGACCTAGAACCACAGCAGATCGGGAGGACTGATAGATTGTCAGATCAACTATCACAGTGCTTGATTTATCGTTATCAACCATCAGACGTGTGAGCCAAATATGATTGTTCACAATGACCATTCACAGACGGCTGATAGAGTGAAATTTACGCTCGTACTGACCGCTACGCCTCATGCCACTCACGCCTGCAAACTCGTGAACCAGATTACAGCGGTTTTTAGCTCGATCAGAAGGAAATCATGCTGACTGAGGACGTATAGTGCTCCCTGATGAATCCCGCTTCCAACTGTGTCCTGACGATATCGAAGACGTGTCTGGAGACGCCCAGAGCAGCAGGCTGATCTTGCTTTCCCTATTGCATGCCACACAGGCCCTCAACCAGAAGTTATTGTTTGGGGTGCAATTTCTTTTGACAGCCGGACCCCTCTAGACGTCATTAGAGGCACACTTACACCACAGCGGTATGTCGACGACATTCTGAGAACTGCTTTGCTACCGCTTCTTTGGCAGTACCCTAAACTTATTTTTCAGCAAGATAATACCAGACCACTTATGGCACGCGCGTGTTGTTATGAACTGTCTTACAACTTGTCAAATACTTCCTTGGCCAGCCAGAGGGCCAGATCTCTCTCGAATTGAGCATGTCTGGGATACGATATGAAGGCGACTACATGTACCAGGGAATATTGATGACCTGGCCCGACAATAGGAGCAAATTTAGCAAGAAAAACCACAAAAGACCATCAGGGTGCTTTATCACTCTATGCCACTTCATGTGGTGGCTTGCATCCTGGCTAAATGGGACTCAACACCTTATTGAGCTCATTACTTTGTAACTATGCAACTCTAAAATAAATCATTCAGTTTTTCTGAAATTTGTATCATTTTCTGTTTTGTACTATAGGACAACTCGTTCTTGGTGCGCCGTTTTTTTTTTGTTGTTGTTATAGAGTGTATTTTTGTTTTTGTTGTTTAAGAGCAAAGAACAAATGCACATCTGGAATTAACTAAAAAAGTGAGTACGCATGTAAAAAATAATACAAATGAATATAAAGAGAGTCAAAACAACATAACAAAAACCAGAAACAATATAATGGACCAGCAAAAAATTTCAAAAAATATTTATCTGTATATAAATACAAAAAACTTTTTGTAGTGCTGTCAAAAATTTGTTTATCCGCAAGTTATAGTTAGTATACACAGTCCAGTCACATCAATGTGACCACCTGTCAAAAGCCAAAATAACCACCTTTTGATGAGTGGACTGATGCTAGATGTGCATTAAGAGAGCCATTTAGGTTGCTGAAGGTGTTCACTGGGATTTTCAGCCATGCTGACATCAGTGCAGTAGCTATCTACTCTAGATTACGCGGGTAAGGATCTAGGGCGCGAACAATCCGATCGAGATGGTCCTACAGATTATCAATTGGGCTTAAATCGAGTGAGTTTTCTGGCCAGGGGAGAACGTTAAACTCATCCTGGTGCACATCGAACCCCGCAAGTACACTTCCAGCTGTATGGCACTTCACTTTGTCCTGCTAGTCGACGCCATCATCCTGAGAAAAAACAATGCGCATATAAGGAGGACAGGCTCCACTGGGACAAATGCGTACTTGTAATGATCCATCGTAGCTTTTACAATGATGAGTGAACCCAGAAAATGCTAGGAAAACATTCCCCAGACCATAATGCTTCCGTCTCCAGCCACCGTTCCGGGAATGGTTGAAGGTATTTGCGTTCTGAGGTTTCACGCCATTGTTATTTTATTTATTTATCCAATGCCGATGCTTAGGTTCTTGGCCGTTTGACGCCAAGCCTCCCAGTACCAACTGACGATGTCATGAGTCGGGTATTCATCAAGCCCAGTGCAATATATTCCAATGTCCACCTGTTTGATGGATCATAAAGCGTGATTCACCGGAAAAAGCTTCTTTCAACACTCAGTGGACGTTCAGTTGTGGTACTGGAGAGAGAATTCCAGTCAGAGTGATACCGATGAACTGTAGTCAGCATCGGTGTATGAAGCAGGCGTCTGCTTCTGAGGCCCAGACATAGAAACATTCGCTGAACAGTAGTTGGGGGGACATTGTTCGCGTAACCCCTTAGTTCATCTGGGTAGACAGTTGTTCAGCGGTAGCACGTCTATTTGCTAATGCATCTCCACAGCCGTCGTTCACCTCTGTCATCTATGGTCCGTGGTGTACCACATTTTCCACATCGCTCATTTTGGACCGTACTGTTTTGCCATTTACGGTATTCTTTTACTACGGCCGCAGACGAGAAGTTTATAAACTTTTACATTTCGGAAGTGTTCCACTCTTTGGTCCGAAAGCCAATGATCATGCCCTTTTGGGCGTTGAATAAACCGCTCCGTTTTTGCATTACGCCAATGAGTGCAATGTTTTAATCAGCCCTCACACACACTTCATATATGCTCAACTGCACTGTGCTGCCACGTTCCATTGGTGATTGGTTATTTAACGTCGACGTCGAAAGTACGTGATTACCACATTAATGTGACTGGACTGTGTAAAAGCAACTACATTTTTACGATAGAATGAAGCAAAACCATAGTTTGTTCAAATTTACTTTTATGAGGATGCTTTGCATGAACGTGCAAAATAGTGAAACGTGATGATGAATTGCGCATTTTACGGCACATAATTTTTATAAATAAAAATTATTTGCAGGAAAAATGTATGATTTGTATGAAATTCAAAACAAAAGCCATGATCAAGAGCACAGTCTGCGTTTTTATACAAGCCCTAAAGAACATCCTTCAGGTTATAATAAGCCATTCTGCAATGAGTTATCTGCCATAATTTCAACAAAAAACGTTTCTATAGACAGAAAGATTAATGTTAGAGTTTATCCGAAGAGTGAACACGGCTTAATTTGTGAATTTTATAACTCTCCTCATGCAGATCCGTTGCTGAATTATGTTTATAAAAAAAGTTTTTTCGTGATACAATAATAAATTTATTTATGCATAAAGTATAGTTAGCTGAAATGGGTCGTAAAAAGCTGAATTTAACCTAACAAGAGCGTAGAGAAAAAATGAAAAAAGTCTACGAAAAAGACAAGAATTTTTAAAGAAAAGATTAGTTGAAAATTTACATCTTAGACAGATAGAAAAACTTCGAAATAACCTAAGAATTGGAAGGTTAAAGCCTGAACAGTTAGAAAATAAAAGGAAGTAGGATAGAACGTACCATGAAAATATTAGAACTAAAAGATGCAAATTAATGTTAGGCTTAGATGAAGGTGAGAAACGGGGATTTAAATAAAGAATGTAAATTTTGTGTGTGTGATGCATTGACATGTGAAAAGGAAATGCCCAGTCCGAAAAATAATTGCTATCATTAAGATAAAATATGAATAACAAATTCCGAATGAATGTCTATTGAAATTAAAGATTTGTTATTTCAGCAAAATTCACCAGTGAATAACAAGGTTCACGCTGGACACTCACTCGAGGGGTCTTGGATATGCCATTCGTGATTAAACGTACGCAATGCCCTGTAAGATTGACGTTTGCCATGACTATTCATAAATCACAGAGGCAGAGATTTGTCAAAAGTCGGTTCGTGTATAACACAAAAGGAAACGATATTTAATCATGGACAATTGTATGTATCTCTGTCAAGGTGCAGAAGCAAAAACCAAATAAAAATTCATTGCAATTTAGGGAAAAAAATTATAAGGACATTGTTTTTGAAAAGGCACTAAATTGAAGTACATTTTAAATGTGGAGATACAAACTTGAAATTAGGTGGCTCAAAAACCTGTGGCTTCTATCCAAGCTTAAATGAAGCAATGGCGCCTTGCGGACATTCCACTCTGCTGCAAATGGCACGAATGATACGTAACAGACTAAATATATTGTGTTCCTGATGTGGCTGCACATTCCATCACAACATGCTCACAATCCACCATTCATCACGAGCAGTGGTGCAATGAGGTGGGGGCGATTGACCAAATTAGCCCATCGCTTCCTCCCGCATGCAGTGATGACAGATCCACATCACTGTTGCTTGGTTTCGTCCAACACGTTGGCCTATTTCTCTGAAGGATATTATGCAATCCCTATAGGGATACTATTTTTCCCCGGTCGAATTCAGAAGCTTGGTCAAATGATGCTCGATATCTTCCATAAGGCATAAGTAAACTGCATGAAAAAACTTTTGCCGTACTTCAAATCAACCATCTGTTCTATTATGTAGCGCTTGCGGTTGGCACTACGGTCACCCGCGATGTCCGTCTGCGTTATAATGTTAATTATTTGTATATTTCATCACCGACAATGCATGATGTAAACTTCACATGGTTTGCATGCTTCTTTCAAGGTGTTGCGTTTTGTTTGGCCAGTAGGGTAGACAGATAGGTAGATGGATAGAAACATAACTGACACATTCCCTCTTCAAGCTTACGCACTATGCTAGTGGCGGAAGAAGCCTGATGGTCAAGGTCATGAACTCGTGGCTGCTATGCCATGAGTTCGAGCCTAGTGCCTATGCACGTTAAAACTGTCAAGTCTTTAAGTTCTACCATTAGCGGGGTATGAAAACTCGGAAAGGGGGTGACAGTTCAGGTGTTGTCCTTCTCATTGACCAAGGGTCAGAGTTAGAGGATTCATCGCCAAGAGCCTTCGTGTCGCTTTATAGTACGACGTTAATAAACACTCGTTCATTCCTTACCATGTTAACATAAGAACTGTGAGTTTGATCTGATTTAACATAACTCCTCTACACATGAGGATTTTTTATCCTTGCAATTCAAAGCAATTCCAAATTTTCAAACGGGGAATTCAGTTAAATTACGTTTTATTCTGAATATATATATATATTTTTTTTACAAAACTCGAAAAGCAGTAATTTATTGTTCCATGACAAACGCTGAAAATATTCTATTCATGAAGCCTTTTATCAAAGGAAGTTTAAAACAGAAAAGTATTATTTATTTCTTTACTTAAATCTGAATAACGGTGGCAGATAAGTAGAATGTATTCAGAATTTATTCTGATATACACAAATCCAATGCTACAATGCCATTAACGCAATCTTTTGAAAATACCAAGCATTTTTTTCTTGTTGACTTCCGATTTTTCAGTAAGAATATCAGATTAATTACGCGCCTCATTATTTAACATTTTATCTAAATTTTATTGTTATGAAACATCTATTATTTGGTGCATTTGTACTAGCGTCAGGGTACGCGTGTGATTTTATTTTGCTTAAGCCCTCATTAAAAGTTAATAATGCATTTGAATTTTCTTTGACGTGTCAGCTGTGGTTCAATATTTATTTTAAACATTTTAATAAACCTAATTGCTAGCAATTTCTCAAAAATATCGAGATACAAACACGCTTTTATTAGCTTCACCTGTATATAACGGATTCTTTGAACTCGATTTTCACCCACTTTAAAAAGGTCAGATTAATTTGAAATTTGGCACACTTGTCAAGGACCAATGGCAATGCAAAAATTTAATAATTTTCTTTCATTGTCCTGATCATGATAATCAGGGGATTAAATATTTCCCATTTCCAGTTTTGGCGACTAATTCTAGATACCATTTCGAGATTTGGAGAGTAATTCCAAATTTGGTGACTAAAACATTAAGTTACAACCCTAAAGAGAAAACGCTCATTGTTAATACAAAAATACAACGAACAAAAAGGAAAAATTCATCAACGTATAAATGATAATTTAAAAAACTGAAAAAATTCGATTTTATTGTAGATAGAACTAAAAAATGAAAAATAAATTATAGTTTGAAAAAAACCAAAAAAGACGCTTTTATAGTTAATCGAATTAAAAAGTAAATGATAATTCTTAATATAAAAATAAAATGATTAACGAGAAAATTAATAGCATTGCGGTAAAAGTGTGGGGGTGTTCTCGATATCAATTGTTTTAATTTCTTACTAGTTCTATTTAGAAAAGCAGAGTTAATATAGAAATGTAGGACAAAGCACTCCACGATTTTACTACAATGACATTATAATTTTCTCGTTAATCATTTTATTCTTATATTAAGAATTATTTTTTTACCTTTTAATGAGATTAAAACTATAAAAGCGTGTTTTTTTAGTTTTTTGAACTATAATTTATTTTAATACCAACTTAATAACACATTTTAACATCTATTTCTCTAAATAAATGCATGTGATAAATAGAGGGAGAGAAAAAAATTTAATTTATTTATTGCGATAGAATTACTCTAACTAGTGGGAGGGGGTTACCCGTTGTCCATGTAATGGTGGACCAACCCCCGTAGCACACCTTTAAATAGTGTAAATAATGTATATCTGGATGTTTAAATGGTTAATATTGCATTCTGTTGTATTTATTTTATGACAAAAATAGCAACATCAGCAACATTATAATGGCGTTTCAATTGAAACTTGGAGAAATAATGACGACACAGCCGAGTTGCCCTCATTTTTAGAAACTGGCGTTCATATAGACGCTTCTGGAAATTACTGTGGTAATCTATATGATGATCTATGATGTAAGTGGATTTTTCGGGAAAGCGCTGGGAGGGTGGGGTACCCCATAAGAAAATCATTCTTGGCACTCCTCTTCAGTTAAATTGAACTTCATACGACCATTTTTGCTAACTATCCCTTATGAATAAATAAATTCATTACAGCATCACGAAAGACTTTGATATATATATATAGAAAGAGAGAAAATAATTTTAGGAATTTTCACTTAACTGTATACTCTGAATATAAAACGGAAAGTATATAATTCTATAAAGTTAAATAACAAATAAATAATTAGATCGATTAGATAAATCCATTTGGCTTCATTTTTTATTAATGTGGTCACATTTAAAAACGAAATATATAGTGAATGTTATCGAATTTTCCTCATGATACAAAATACACTATGATAACACTTTTGATGAAAGAAATTTGAGTCTCAAAAAATAGAAAACTCTCAAGCGTGAAGCTTCTAAAACATTTCATAGAAAACAGTTGTTTAAAGAAAATATTTAGCATTAAAGTTATAAGAGTATTTTTCTGATAGTGTTCTAAAAAGTGTGATACAAAAGGGAAAATAAAATTCATGAAAAGTAAGCTTAATATACATGAAGAGTGTAATGAATTAAATGACTATCACAAGAGAACTGAATACAAATTAGTTCTCAAAAAAGAATTTTGAATTCATCTAACAACTTGGACGACTTATAATTTCTACACAATCTTTTATCGTGAAACTTGACAAGACCAACAAAAAGATATCGAGAAAAGTTGATGTTAGAGTAATACAGATTTTACTTTTTGACTTAAAGAGCTTAAACAACATTTAGAGATAAGAGGTCGAAGTATTTTTACAATTTACATATCGAGTAAAAAATTCACGTTTTATTGGTGACCAATATATAATCTTAATACAAAAAACATAAAATAGTGCTTCAAAATAATTGTTACAGTAAAACCTTTAAAATTAATAGCAAAGTTCGAGAGAACATTTCTGTACATTGTGTACTTGAAAATACACCTTGAGACATTTAATCCATGGATAACAATTTCCGAAACCCAAAGAATGAAAGGCAATAAAAGCGGGAATGGGTACCTGCCATCTTGGTGTTATTTATATATATCCAAAAGCCAATGAATACTGAAAGTAATTGTCAAAGTCCTAAAAAAAGATGATGAATTGCTTGGTCTTGGTAGATCAAGAAAAACTTCTCTGCAAGACAGTTGTTTTGATTGGCACCGGTTCTGAAACTTTGGAAAACATTTATTTATTTATTCGTTAAATTCCTTTACGGGTGTCGTAGTTAAATCAAGAAAATTAAGAGTACGAGAAATCAGAAATTATATTATTAATTGTATGTAATATTTTTCCATGTATATGGATTCTACAAAATCTTTCACTATTACAATAGTTTTGAATAAACAACGAATATGAATAGCCAACTTTAATTAAATTAATTCATTACGTTAAAAACTATACGTCTTGTCATCATCTGTTTTGAGGTACCTCAATAAAACATTCATTTAAATTAGTCTGAGGAAGGAATCTATATTAGAGAGAGTATTTTCAGGAAATTTTTCACATTACATTAGAGCATGTAACTAAACCAAATTACACTGCTGGCCACACAAAATTCAATAGCATGCAAACCATGGGAAATCTACATTATGCATTAGCGGTTATGAAATATGCAAATAATTTTCCTTATATTGCTGACGCATATCACGGGTAACCGTAGCGCCTCCCGCAAGCACTATATAAAGGTTGAGCAGATACAGATTGGTCATTTAAAAAACGGCATTTTTTTTAAGCAGTTTACCTATACCTCGTGGAAATTGAGCGTCTTTTGATCAAGTTTCTGAATTCGATCGAGGAAGGATAGTAAATTATAGGGATTGCGGATTATTCTTCAGAAAAATCGGTCAATATGTTATACGAAACCAAGCAACAGTGATGCGAAACTGCTATCGCTGGATGCATGAGGAAAAGATTGACCGATGGGCTAATCGCACCCAACTTAATGCACTACTGCCCGTGATGACAGGGAATTGTGCGCATGGCAGTGATGGATCGTGCAGTCACATCACGAACCATAGCACAATGGATTCAGTCTGTTACACCTCATTCGGTGTCCACTCATATCATTCAACTCCGTTTGCAGCAGAGTGGAATGTGCACAAGGCATCCATTGCTTCGTTTACCCTTGACTAGAAACCACAGGATTTGCTCTATGAAATGGAAAATTGGTTAAAAATTGCTATATTACCGAGCTTGAAACGAATAAGAGAGAGGAATCTTTTTCCTTCAACAGTTTTGCTGAGTTTATAAATTTCTTTTCCAATACCAACTTAGCTGATCATGATAGCCAATTGAACAAGGCTACGAATTTGTGGGTGGCGTTGTTTCCCCAAATTCTAATAAAGATCGACTTGCAGAGGGACTGATGCCTCATGCACGTTAAATTTATCAAAGCTCAAAATCATCTCGTTAACAAAGTTAAGAAGTTTATAGAAGGAGTGCTAGCTCACAGGTTTCATGTTCGTCATTCGATCGTTCAAAATTTTGAGATCCATCGTGTACTGCTTCTGAATACAATATTTATAAGTTTCAAAATTACCATTCTTCCCGTGGCATCAGTTTAAGCTAGTATTTTGCAAGGATTAATTTGAATACTAATTTTTCATCTTTATTCATATAAAATATTTCTAAGATTGCTGAGACGTTATGGAAAGGCAAGAATTAGCCTAATTTGTATGAAAAACTGACATCAAAGTTAGTTCAAACATCACGAGAAGGTGAAAATAAGAATACCATGGAAAAATGGCATGAAAGGAAAATAATTCAGCAAACAGAGACAGAAACA
Source organism: Trichonephila clavipes (assembly GCA_019973935.1). Taxonomy (NCBI): domain Eukaryota; kingdom Metazoa; phylum Arthropoda; class Arachnida; order Araneae; family Nephilidae; genus Trichonephila; species Trichonephila clavipes. The sequence goes on along the minus strand of BMAU01016809.1, from coordinate 61,229 downwards.
AACAAAAAAAGTTATGCCTATTTTGAAGTGATCTGCGCAAATCTGAGTGAGAAAACAGTTTCAGTTTACTAGTTTGCAAGAACACCGTGAAGGGCAATATAGGATGTAACGCATTTAAATAAAGAGACAATATGGATGGTATCCTGAAGATGGCTCTCCATTCTCCATCAGTCATTTGTCGTAATTTGTCTTTTGAACGTGATGTAGAAAGGCCAACTAATCACATTCTGGATGTGTTAGATCAGGGGAGGCGAACCAATAGCACGCGTGTCATAAATGACACGCGACACAATATTTTGGACACGTCACCAATCAAAACGGTTTGCCTATTAGTTAAAAATAACATAGTTCACTATGAAATATTACGAATAAACGCGAGTGATCAGTCGTATTTTTGCAGACAGAACTCCAACATTTCGAAGAGTTGAACGTAAAACCTCAAGGCACAAATAAAAAAATTATCTTCAAGAGGGATTTCTCCGCCTTTGACGTTAAATTGCATGTTTTCAGAAATGACATCATTACAAGAAATTACAAGTACTTCCCAAACTTGGAAAAAATAGACGAAGAGAAAGTTATTCAAGAACTTGTATCCATAATTATTATGTACCCTGATGAGACTTCATTTGATAAACTGAACTTGTCCCAATTCGATTGGTTGGAAATTGAAAAATTTCAAATGCAACTGATTGATTTCCAGTCTAGTTCAATATGGATTCGAAAATTTATTGAAACAAGGAAAATGTCGGAATTGATTGAAACAGAAAAATTAATAAGCAATACAAGTAAAAATGCCAGTAACAAAATTTTGGAAACATAAAATTCGATTACAGGCACATTTTACTGTTGAAGAAGCTGACCCATGCCTTTTTAAACATATTTTCATTTACCCATGTCCGAGAATCTTTCTTTTCAGACATGAATAACATTTAATATTCACTTAGAAACCATTTGGCAGCTGACTCTAATTTAGAACGCGTTCTGTGCTAAAAGTAACATCTTACAATCCTAATGTAAGTTATTTGTCATCTAATCGGCAACAACAGATGTTACACTAATGTTACTTTAATTTGAATTACACGTATATCCAAAACATTTATTGCTATACAGTGCAAATTTACTTAATAGTAAATAAAGAGTTTTGAGTTGTTAGTATGTTGTTTTATTATTTCCCAAAAATCACAAGCCAAAATTATTTGACGGCACGTCTATACCTCATTAAATATTTTTTTTAGAAAAAATGGCACGTTGATCCAAAAAGGTTCACCACCCCTAAGTTAGATGGTGAAATATTTGGAAAGAATGTGGTCTGGAAAGCATGTGGACATTTTGAAGAAACGGGAGAAGTGTGAAGTTGCGTCAGCTGAATAAAAACATCCAAATAAATAAAAGTTTAAAAAACTAAGAAACACGCTTTTATAGTGTGGGTGTGTGTGTGAATCGAACTAAAAAGTTAAAAAATATTTCGTAATATAAGAAAACAATGATTAAAGAGAAAATTTTATATTTACATATATATACATGTGTGTGTGTGTGTGTGTGTGTGTGTGTTTGTGTGTGTGTGTGTGTGTGTGTGTGTGTGTGTGTGTGTGTGTGTGTGTGTGTGTGTGTGTGTGTGTGTGTGTGTGTGTGTGTGTGTGTGTGTGTGTGTGTGTGTGTGTGTGTGTGTGTGTGTGTGTGTGTGTGTGTGTGTGTGTGTGTGTGTGTGTGTCATTGTGTGTAAAAACGTGTGTGTGTGTGTGTGTGTGTGTGTGTGTGTGTGTGTGTTTTTATAATGTCATTGTGGTAAAAACGGGGGTGCTTGTTACTATATTTTTATAATAACTTTGTATTTCGGAATAGAACTAATAAAAAATTACAACAATGGATATCGAGCTTTTATCACATTGACATTAATTTTCCCGTTAATTATTTGGTTCCTATATATATATATTAAGAATTATTTGTCACTTTTTATTTCAATTAAGTATAAAAGCGGGATTTCTTAGGGTTTTTTTAGCTTTAATTTATTTTTCATTTTTTTAGTTCGATCTATTTTAAATCGTGTTTTTTTTTAGATTTTAAACTTTCATTTACAAATTGACGAATTAATATTTTCTTATTTGCTGTATTTGTATTAATCATGAGCATTTTTTCGCTTTAGGGTTGTAACAATTATTTCTTAACCAAATCTGAAATTAGTTGCCGAATCTGAAAATGGAAAATCGTTGATCTTGATGATCCTGATCAAGACAATGGAACAAAATTATTAATTATTCTATTGTCATTGGTCCTTGACAAGTGAGCAAAATTTCGAATTAATATGACCTTTCAAAGTGGGCAAAAATCGAGTTCAAAGAATCCGTTATATACAAGTGAAGCTAATAAATAATGAAGAGGAATAAGAATGTTAATGAAGAGGAATATGACTGGCCGTAGCACGTCATCTATGAATTGATGGGTCCTTATAGCACCCTAAATATAAAGCAGAGAGGATTTGCCATCGTACACGATGACGCCCCAAACTATGATGTTACGTTGAAACGTGTTGAGGAATTCCACAAGCGTGGCCGGAGTGGACCTGTCACAACGTCAACAGTACACTCCTGTACAGTGACTAATGATAGAAAAACAGAATAATGATTCGTCTGGGAATACGACTCTGTGCCATTCCATTGTCAAATCTCTAGCCTGTCCCCATCACTGTGGGGGCAATAGCCATTTACTTAACAGACACCATGAGTGCAGCCCACCATTAACTAATTGACAGGTAATGGTTTTGGTCGATATAGAAACATCAAGGATGTTCAGTACATGCTACAAAAAATAGACGCAAAAGTGCCTTTAAAGGGGGACATCATTCGTCTGTGAATACGGTCACCCACGAGCACTGACATCCCTTTGAACCTTTTACATTTCCCTGTGTGTATAAACCTTCTTAGTCACTGTTGATGTACCGTGCACGCGTCTTGGTGGATATCAGCTGAATTTTGACGTAGGCACCAACCTGCCATTTTCTGTCCAATTATGCTTTGTAAAATAGTCTGTTTGTTAGAATTGCTTTAATTGAATTTCATCTGGAATTCTCTACTATTACACGAGATATGTGATAGGAAAATTCGTACAATAATTTCTTATTGTAGACATAATGCCACAGACATCGCTCCTTTTGTTGTTTAATAAACCTGTGGGGGTGAGCTGAGCATTTCACGTGATTTGCATTACTCATTGAGATGCGCATACTATTCTGTCTACTGATCATTGGTTTTGTATCTTCGCTGCAAACTTTCCGTGTATGTAAGGACATTAGCTTTCTAGAAACAATTTTGCAATCACCGAAGGTAAGGAAACACAACCTGCTACAGCTGTTCACTCACATACCGTCGTGCCGTCACTGTAGCTCTGATATGAACCAAAATGGTCCAGCTCTCCATGGTGATGCTTTACCACATTGCACGTTCACGAACAGTGGGGCATTCAACAGTCGCTTTGTTCTAAACAAAAAACCATGAACATTGTTGTGTGTACCGGGATTGTATCCTGCGTTGACGTTTCATGAAAGAGGTAAGCATTTCATTGTACCTTGCAGCCTTCATCGTTGATACCTCAAGTAGAATTTTCCTGTGGATTATGCCTTGATTGTCCAAAAAGGTGAGGAACATCGTTATGATGCGTTAATTTTTCGTCACAGACGGAGATCACCGGTCTTACACTACGGGGTTATCAGAAACACTTTCCCAGCCCTCTCTAAAACGGGCGAACCACTTGTACACACACTTTATGGTAAAATCTTGATCTTTATAAACACGTACCAGTATTGCATACGTTTCTTTTGGTGTCTTTCCATGCTTAAAACAAAAATTTAAATCGATCTGTTGTTCGTTCGTTCTTCTGTGTTCCTTTAAAAACCAACGCACTAGACAAGCATTTCGTAAAACAAGTATTACACGGAACACAAACAACGCTCAACTTCACAACGTTGGGGGCTGATGGTCAACACCTGCCGCTGCGCATGTACAACGTTTTGTTGTGCCAATGTTGCCAGATCGGCCGTTCTGACTTCATTCACAGAACTTTATTGTCAGAGGCTGTGTATTGGCGTCATTATAATATACAACTGTGTATTTTGTGATTAATATTATATGTCAGAGATTTATTCATGAGAGTCAAAGAGTATTAAAACTTTCGGCATTTAGTACTTTTTTACTTATTATTTGTTTTATTTATTGCTTAAAAAATAATATTCTGGTTTTTTTTTCGAAAGATTAAGAAGAAGCATTAAATGGTACTTTTTATTACTTAGTATAGGATGTCTGCTTGCAATACAGCAGATAAGAAAATGACTGAAAATAAATTATGTAGTAATTTGTAAGGGGGGTGAGAGTAAAGCATAAATATATGTAATCCTAAATTACATTACGGCATTGTAATTTACTCTTAGATATATCTTATTGCCTAGAATCATGTAGAATCATAAAATATTTATAAGAATTGAAGATAAAAACTCAAAATAAAGCTAAAATAATGCCAAATAAATACAACATACCTTTATGAAATAGTAATAAGAGGAAAAGTTATTTTAATTTTTTATTATCATCACGTTTCGAAGTTACATGAAAGTTATTTGTAACAGACTCCGTAATTTTGAACCATAGTCAATTGACGAAAATCACACCTGAGCTGAAATCCTACCCTCTGAACTTCCATACCTTGCCACCGTGAGTACATTGATTCTCCACGAATATAACCATACTTCTGCCCATTTTCACGTTAAATCTTCAATAGAACTTGAACTCGTATCTTCGGCTCAAAAGGAGTGAAACTGGCCTCGGATTTTTGGTTATGAACATTTGTCTCTACCGCTGCCACTTAAAATCGTTTATAAATGTCTTGGTTGCACGCTTAATTAAGAATATTACATTCGAAATATACACTGCTGGCTACCGTAAATGCAACACCCTAAAGGAAGCATGCAAATAACATAAAATTTACAACATGCATTAGCGGAGGTGAGATACGCAAATAATTAGATTATAGCGCAGACACATATCACGCTCGCCTGTGGAGCCACCTCAAAACTCTATTTAAGGTTTGGAGATTTCGACGATTTGCAAGTTCGGCAATTGTGTTTTTCTTGTGGTTTTTTCAAAAAACGATCAGTTATGTCTTGTAGATAACAGCGATCAGCTTTTGATCAAGTATCCGAGTTCAACAGAGGAAGGATAGTGGCCTACCGAGATTGTGGATTATCTTTCAGAGAAATTGGTAGCAGTGTTGGATGAAACCAAACACCTGTAATGAGGATATGTGACCGTTGGATGCATGAATGTACGATGGACTCTCCACCATCCATCTCAGTGCACCACTTCACGTGAGAATAGGCAAATTGTGCGCATGGCAGTAACGGATTGCTCAGTCACATCACGAACCGTAGCCCCGCACATTGAGAGAGTCTGCAACGCATCATTCAGTGTCAGCGCGTACCATTCGACGCCGTTCACAGCAGAGTGGTCTGTCTTCAAGACGTCCATTGCTTTGTCTACCCTTGACGCAGAACCACAGACGTCTCCACCGCCAATGGTGTGATGAAAGAAGGACGTGTGTGGTAGAATAGAATGAAGTTGTCTTTACTGACGAGTCACGCATCTGTCTGCAACACCACGATGGTCGGATTCGAGTCAGGAGACACCGTGGAGAGAGGATGCTGAACAGCTGCGTTATGCACCACACACTGGTCCTGCACCGAGTATTATGGTATGGGGCGGTATTGGATATCACTCTCGCACTCCTCTAGTACGCATTGCCAGTACTTTAAACAGCCAGCGCTACATCTCCGAGGTGTTGGAGCCAGTTGTCCTTTCTTACCTTCAGGGCTTGGCCACATCCATATTTCAACAGGATAATGCGCGACGACACGTGGCACGCATTGTCCAAAGGTTTTTCGTCAATCACCAGACAAAATTGCTTCCCTGACCGGCTCGCTCTCCAGATGTTTCACCGATAGAAAACATGTGGTCCATGGTTGCTCAACGATTAACCCAGATTACACCCCCAGCTGCCACACCAGATCAACTTTGGCAACGTGTGGAAGCTGCTTGTTCTACTGTACCCCAAAATCACATCCAAAATCTCTTTGAATCCAGGCGTGTGACAGCGAGGATCTCCAACAATGGCGGCTACTCTGGCTACTGATTCTGGCAGGAACCACTCTTCACAGAAGTCTGTAAATTTAACCCTTTGGTCAGCATGTTATCTACAAAATAAATTTGGCTGTGCTATCTCTTGTCTTTCTTGGTGTTGCATTTACGGTGACCAGCAGTGTACATTAGATGTATTACCAACATTACACAATATACAGGCTGTTCCAAAACTAGCGCCAAGCAGATTTCTCGTTGAGAGTACATTAAAAATGCCAAAAGAACTGTACCTGTACGATGCATAGTGTATGAGAAAAATGTGGTAAACGATGATAAATTAATGATGATGCATGATGGTTCATGATGAGGGTCTAGCTCATTTCTATGCTCCTAAGCGTGATTGGCTGGATGTGGCATACTCAGACGTTGGAGTCTGGGGTGTTTTTTTTAAAATTACGTGGTCTGTCACCAAAAGCTCTCGTGTGGCTGAACAGTGCGATGTTAATATTCACTCACTCATTCACTGGTTTTTTGACCGCATGACCGTCATGCCCCAGCTATCACGTCATACTTTTTTTTTCGTATTTCCCAACGAGAAATCTAGCAGGGCAGAGTTTAGGAGCTATTTTTTTTGGGGGGGCACTCCATATTTATTTGTATTCAACATTGCAATCAATATTTTTCATATATCTCTATACGTAAAGAATGAAAAAAATATTTAAATTAAAAAACTTATTTTTTAAATTACTTAATTATTTTAACCCATACATAATTATTTTTTTGCTTTAACGAAGATTGTTTTAAATCAAACGTTTTTAAAAGATTCAAGAAGATAAAATGTTTTTAAAAAAACTGTTAAAAATTATGAATATTTTTTTGAATTGTGCAATCTTTTTTAATTGTTTATCGGGAGAAATAAAGTGTAAACGTGAAAAGAAAGGGAAAAAATGACTTTTTTACTGTAGTTTTCGACAAGGTACTTGAAGACATTTTCCGGAAGGAAGCCGCTGCTTACGATGTTTAATTTTTTATGCTAAAGATGCACTTTTTTTTATCTATTCTTTACCACAATAAACAAAAGGACACTTCTAGCTGATAATTATCTTTAAGTTCGTTGTCTCATGAATTAAAACGCTATTTTTTTTTCTTGCCCGTTTTAAGTCTTTAACATTTAATGCTGTAGAGTTTCTTGATATTCTATATTTAATCAACCTTTAAAATTTTGTGGTACATATAATGTGCTGAATTTTTTTTTCTTTTGACTTGTTACGGCTACTGTACAATTACTGTAGCTCAGCCTAAATTATTGAAGGAGAAATTTGGGGTACAGTAAGCGCATCATTCAATTTTATAAAAGGTACATTAATATGGTAAAACCAAGAACGCAAAGCGATTACCACAACATGAAAAAATAAAATCTTTTCATTTATCAAGTCATATTACAACCCCATTTTTTATTGTAAATTTGAATACATTTTTACATTTCGGAAAATTAGTTTTATGTCGATACATTTATTATATTAATTCCTTATGCTCTGTATGTAAATCAGTATTTTGCAGCCATATTTTTAATTACATTTTTTAATTTTTTATTCTTGCGAGATATTTGCAAATTACTGGCATATTCTTATCAATATTATATAGAAGGGAATTTTTAAGCGAACGAAAATTAATAATAATATATATTTTTTTAAATTTTATGTACGAACTTTCTTTATGTTAAACTATTCAAAGACTGAATTATATACAGCTATACTTCCCATTAATTTCATAATTTTTTAAATACGTAATGGAAAGCTATTTTGTCGCCGATAATTTATGCTGCTAGCATTTCTGTTATCAGGACAAGCGTTTTCTGAGTATTCAAGTCGAAAATGCAAAGGTCGACCTGTAAGTTTCCTGAACTGTAGTGTTGCAGGTGATGTACAACTGAATAAAATTGGTAACCATTTGTATATATACGAGATATGTCAGAAAAAACTAAGTACAGTTTTGGTAAAACTCGTATAAAAAAATCTTTTTTCAAAACAAGATTTATATATATATATATATATTTCTACATGAAAAAGTGTGTCAGAAACTATTTTTCTACTGATCCGCAGTTCCTACAGATCATGCGATTTACAACCAGAGTAGTTGAATCAACCAAAATTAAAGTCTGATCGTACAGTGGTAATATAATTTTATTTATAATAACGGCATACTAAAACCAACTAAAACAAAGTAAAACGGTACTTATCTGAGTGAGAGGACGACGGAGGAGGGGACCCGGGAGGGTGAAGTTCTCCCTGTGGCGGAGTGGTGCTGGCAAGTAAATCTAAGGAAAGGAAGAAAATGCCCCCTGAGAAACAGCGAGCAAGTGCTTTTAAAGCTGACCGCATTATTTCTGAAAGAATCCGCTACGAATTCCTTACCGTACCAATCTACCACTCTGATTTGCCCAACGGACTCACAGTCCGCCAAAGAATACAATTTTGTCACCAGAGTTAGCAATGAACTGGGGACGCCCTCACATTCTTTACTAATCCCTAGTTTCCTGTAAACAGGGCAGGTGCAAAATTAAAATTGTATCTCAGGGACCGGCCGGCCTCCCATCACTACATAGTTCACAGTTACTACCATTGTTCAGAGATTTGTTCTATCGGGAAACCAACTTGTCAACACAATCATCAAAAAAGAAAAAGATCCCACCATTGAAGAGAGCCATTGCTGAACAACTCTTTGTGAAAACTCATCACGAATCAATCTTATTGTGAATCATCTGTGTTTCTCATTCTCTCATGAATTTTCTCATTCACTGTTTCAACCAAACCATATTTGACAATAGAAGGTCACTCACTAACTTTGTGTTTCGCCATGAACATTGGTGCAACCATCATTGAATTGCTGAATCCAATTTCTCATCATTCTATCACTTATTACATTTTCATTATCCACCACTACCAGTTGCCGATGAATTTCAACTGGCTTAACAATTCTTGCGTTCTGAAAATGGATTACAGAATGCACTTAGTAGGTGGGATCGGCAATCATTTTAAATGTTTTGAAAGACTACTAATACGTGTAAAAACAACACAATCTGGCTGTCAGGGCGTCACTTGTCTGACTATCAACCAGAGACACCTGTGCGCCAGGGTTGAACTCCAATACCGCCTCTGCGGTTCCGGCAGAGCAAAATGGTGCCTAGATTACGGATACTCCTCATAAATAAATAGTACGTTACCGTCTGTGCTCTACTACAGTGTTTCTCAAACTGTGGGGGGCGTAATAACTCTACGAGGGGGCGCGAGCATATTGAAGTCGAAAACAAAAGGTTATTTAAAAAATTAGTAATTTACTGAAAGTAAACTAAAATAAAATATTTTCTGATAAAATAAAATATAGAATGCCCATTTACACTTATAAATGTATCAGCACTGTGGGTATAATATATATTTTATTATTATGCTAAGTTAAGAACAAGTTTGATAATTATCAGCGACCCCATGGGCTTGTATGAACACTTATCTTGATAATTTGTACGGTTTATAATTAATTCCTTAACTGCCGATTAAACGTTACGTGATTCGCTCCCCAATGCCACCATTTACCACATAGACGAGCGTATTTTGATGTTTTTTGAGGGGGAGGAGAAAAGAAATAAATAAGCAAATCCTCTGAAATAAGTAAATCCTTCGCAAATACTGTCAAGGTCCTTTTATTGCATTCCAAAGCCTTCCGAATAATTTTATGGATAGCACTGCACAAAAAAGGTCGTACTTCGGAAAGACGTATATATACGTTCAGAAAATTAATGCTTAGGCTGAGTGAGACGTTTATATACGTCGGTGACCCACAAGAGGTTAAAGTCGTATATATGGTAGCTTTAGTGTCAAAGTATAGTGTTATTGAATTCAAAACATTGTTATTGTATGGAGGGGGCCACGATGAAAATAATGATTGAATAGTGGGTCGCGTATATTGAAAGTTTGAGAAGCACTGCTCTACTACAATACGTGAGAAGAAAACATGATACACACATGTGTTCAACTTGCTATGTTAAACTATGTGTTTCTCCTTGCTTTCTGAAATTTCATGGAAAGTTAGATGTGAATGAATTTTTAAATTTTTAGATACAAAAAATATTTAATTTATTATTACTTTTATAGATTTTAGTGTTTTCAAATTATATTTTATAAATATCATGTAAAGGGATATAAAAAGAAATAGTTTAAGATGTCTTACCTTTGAATAACCCCCATTACTCTCCATAAATAAAGTGTTTTTGAAAACTAAATTAATTTTAGGTAATAATCTAAATGTATTTCTTTTTATAAATTGATCACAGTCCTAAAAATATTTTAACATAACAGTACTAGAAACAAATGACCCTATAAAGGGTAAAAGTCAAAGTGTCATGGCCCACTGAACTCGTATAATTATACTTGCATGAACTAGAGTTCTAGGTTATAAGAATTAAATTATCATCTATATTCGTAAATTTTCTTTTAATTAACGTAGAAATTATTTTCAATAATAATTGAGTTTACTAATAGAATTATCGATCAAAAATCTGAATAAAACTAGTAGCATAAAGCAATTAACTTCTAGAAAGGATGCAAACCTATAACACACGCGCACACAGGCAATAATGTTCAATTAATAGAACTCAGAATCCCAAAATGTAAATTACTGTAGCAAACAGAGAATATTAGAATGAAAATCGTAATATCCGTTTCCAAAATGTAATTTGCGATTGAAATGCTGTTGAACAGTAGCACAGTAAATTGCATCCCTTTATGAGCATTAACAATGCGAAATTGCCGCGATAAACGTGTTTATAGATTCGATCAATATCCGTCCAATCAGGTCCTATCATTAGACCTATAAACAAAGATTAATGTTGAAGGCTAGGCTTGATTTAGCATTTATTCTATAGAGAATTTCCTTTGTGTTGGTGCAAGTATAGAAAATAAAAGTTGTCGGATGCAGGCAGGTAAGTTTTCTCACAAAAAGAAACTATTTCTTTTTTTCTTAAAAATAATTATATTTTTACTTTTATTATTATATTTTTAATTTAAAAGGAATGAGAGATACCTGTATTGAAAAAAATGTAATATTTTATGCTTATCCATCTTTTTTTCTCTCCATAAAAATTGTGGAAAGTTTAAACGTCGTGACCCTGCAATCTGTGACTTCGTTCTTCTACTTATGAATTTACGATTAGTGTTGCATACGTTGTAACCTTGTGATATCGAAATAAAATTTGTTCGTGTGGGATTGATTGTACGACCCATGTTGACAGATATAAAGCTTTTATTTCGTTAATTAGAATTATTAAGAAAAAACATTTGAAAACTTGAAATTAAGAAATATTTACGAATTAAACAAAAATGAAACTTTCTGAAATACATTATGTAGCAAACTTAATTTACATTAGAATGAGAAACAAGAGAAGGTAAAAACATTTCTAAAATAACAACTTTTATTGCAATTACACTAATGGAAAAAACACCAAGAAAATTTACTGTAGAGTAATGAAATTTGGACAATACATTTGTCTAGTTAACAAGTTAAATTTGTGTGAGTAAATTTTCAAGAACACCGGTTAATTAAAGCTCAAGAAAATGCATTTCGAATGTGAAATGCTATTACATTAATAGCCGGTGTAACGTCCAGAATTTTGAATCCAAGCCTACAAGTATACATGCATTGTGTCATACAGGTGGCAAATGCCACTTTGTGGTATGGAGTTCAATGCTTGTGTTGTTGCTGTGTCAATACCGGGACGGTCAACACTGGCGGTGGATGATGCTGAAGTTGTCTTCCAGTGATAGCCCATACATGATCAATTTGAGTCAGGTCTGGTGATCTCGCAGGCTAAGGTAACTTGCCAACACTATGTAGAGCACTTTTGCGTTGCAACAGCGGTGTGAGGGCAAGCGTTATCCTGTTGGAAAACTCTCCCTTGAATGTTCTTCATGAGTGGTAGTACTATAGGTTGAATTACCAGACTGATGGACAAATTTACAGTGAGTGAATTTGGGATAACCATGAGAGTGCTCCTGATGTCATATATAGGAAATTACTCCCCAGACCATGATTCCAGGTGTAGGTCCAGTGTGTCTAGGCCACAAACCATTTGGTTGAGGATGTTTCCCTGGCCTCCTTCTGACAAACTCCTTGCCATCACTCCTTGGCACCATTATAGAACCTCCTTTCATCGCGTGTGTGAATGTGTGAGGAGGGGGGGGGCTCAGTCAGAAAAGATTAAGTTGGGACTGATACTTTAATTTTCAAAAATAGTGAAAGAGGCTGATAAATTGCATCTTTTTTGTGACCTCTTTCACCAAATCAGGTAGAAACGTGGATTTTGACTCAGTCAATAATTATATTTATGGGATAAATATATTTGTGATGAAGATAATTCCTAAAAATAATATAATTTTTATTTTTTGATGCTTTATATGTTTATGGTTTACTCCTACATTATAAGATATTCCTTTATTAATTATTCCTTCTGATGATGTTTTCTTCATTGTTGTTGTTGTTTCTAATCCCAGATTGTCTAGCTATGCCAGACAATTACCATGAATCCAAAAAATTCTATAAATTCTAAAAGCAGAAAAGGGTTCAGAAGAACCTCGTCTTTTTTAAAATCTAAGCGTCAAGATGTGGGCAGAGGAGATCAGCTCGGAAAAACACCAATGGCACTCCGGAAATATCATCTGACCCTAACGAAAAGACCTGACCTGACGAGCTTTTATACGGCCGCTCACAAAGCGCGAGAAGGCAGTCTGGTATTCCCTAGGCATAACCCTATATGAGCCTTCTGGATTTTTTCCGAAGTACCAAGGATGACCGGGAGGAGTTTTTCCAAGTTGGTTGAGTTCAATCTTCTTAAGGCAGGATAATTCGCTGGACTGAAGATACCTAGTAGACAGCTCAGCTGCAGTTCTGGCCTAAGAAATCGGCTTTCTCATTACCATCAATCCTCACGTGAATTTGCCTAAATACTTTATATATATATATATATATAGATAGATAGATATAGACAGATATAGATAGATATTATATATATAGATATAGATATAGATAGATAGATAGATTGGGGATGTTATATATATATATATATATATATATATATATATATATATATATATATATATATATATATATACTGGTGTGCAAAAATTAAGGACGAGACGGTTTTTTCAATATAACTTTGAACAAAAGCTTTCCAAATCAACACATTTAATACCGTAAGATCCCCAATACCTAAGAACATGTGTAATGTAAGCAACACTTACTAAAAGAGAAATCAGAGGGATAAAAAGAAGCTTTATTGAAAAAGTAGCATGGAGCGCAATGCGACTGAAGGCCGAAACATCCCTGTGATGGGTGTCCAGCAAGAAACATCCGGTCTTTAGTAGGGGATATGATCTTCCCTGACTGCTAGGCAGGTTTCACAGCGTCTGCCCATGCTGAGAATGAGAGTGTCAATGAATTGTTGAGGCAATGCTGCCCATTCGTCTTGCAGCGCCAATCGAAGCTCCCGAATCGTTACTGGTGGTAAGGTACGAGCTGCCAAGAGGCTGCCTAGAAAATCCCATACATACTCGATGGGATTGAGATCCGGAGATCGTGCCGGCCAATCCATACGTTCGATATCCTCACTCTCTAAGAGCTGTTCGGCAGCTACTGTGCGATGACATGGTGCATTGTCGTCCATGAAAAGGAACTGCAGACCCATAGCGCCTCTAAAAAGACGCACATATGGAAGAAGAGTCTCGTTACAATAACGGGTCCCGTTGACTGAACCTGCGTCGAAGATGTGAATGTCTGTACGACTACCAAGCATGATGCCTCCCCAAACGAGAACACCGCGACCTCCATACCTGTCCCTTTCAATGATGTTCGAGGGATGATTGCGGCTTCCCCGCTCTCTCCAGGTGAGTATGCGATGAGAATCGCTACTCAAACTGAATCTGCTCTCATCTGTAAAGAGTACTCGTCCCCATTCATTGTCTCTCCAATTCCGGTGTTCCCGGCACCACAGAGAACGCCTTCTCCGATGGGCAGGCGTTAAAGGTACACACCGTACAGGGCGTCGTGCAAACCGACCACCACCGTGCCGTCTTCTGGCCACGGTAAAACGCGATACCGGTCGTCCAGTCGCCTGTGTCGTGTGTATAGCGATTTCTTCCGTTGTCTGCCGCCTGTTTCTTCTGGCCTGTAAGACAATGTACCGGTCATCTGCGGGTGTGGTTCCTCGTGGACGACCACTACTGAACCCCCGGATAGCTGTTCCTGTAGTTTGAAATTATCTCCAACGATGCTTTGAGCAATTCCGAACTCTGCAGCCACACTTGTCACACTGCGGCCTTCCTCCAACTTCCCAATGATTTGACCTCGGGTAAAAGCATTCAGATGTCGTCGAACAGATTGATTATTCGCCATTTCTCGCTGCGGCAGCAACTCGGTGTGATTTTAACTGCTATACGGCGTGCAATCTCTTTGCCAGAAATACTGATCTTACACCGACATCATGCTTTATACTACTCAGACACTCCCCCATTACGTCTACCTGCATATCTGCGCATGTGCTACCATACATCACCTTACTTAACTCCTGATTGGTCTTTCTGTCCGCTCTGCCTCTTCGTTCAGCTGATATGCTAATTTTTCGACTCTTCGTCCTTAATTTTTGCACACCAGTGTATATATATATATATATTGGGGATGTTATATATATATAACATCCCCAAACTTCAATATGTATATTAGTACATAATAAACATAAGTTGAAAGTACATATATATAATTTAAAGTTTATCTATGAATCGTAAAACAGTTATTTCTCTCTTCACTAAAAGTACTAAATTTACTGAATTCCAAAAAACACGAATATAAGATTCTTTTTTTCCTCACATAAACGCTTTATTCTATTTGTTGAGTGTTCTGTTTATTATTTTTCTAGAATTCGTCGACTTTACAACCTGAACTTCCATTCGATTCGATCCACTTGAATAATAGATCTTGCGTAAACAAAAGTAAACTACGAACAAACACGGGAACGTACAACCTTCTTATTTTGTTTGATATAAAAAAACAACCGAAAAAAAGTACTATTCCTTCTCAAACCAGCCAAGGAACAAAATGAGTTTTTTAAACAACCTTTGAACCAAACGTTTCCAAGAATTCCTTCTTTAAAACCCAGTGAAAACTGAATAAAAAAAATCAATCCTAATCTGATTTTCCACTTCGAAGAAGCAAAGAATGAGTTAGAAAATGTTATTTTACGAAACTTTCACCATTCACGGACGGAGTGGAACTTCTTTTTCGCCTCGTTTTGCTTAGGTTAGTTGATTTCTTTCGCTGGGTTTAGCTGTCTCATCTTTTTCAATTATCTTTGAGAAGTTGTGGATTCAAAAATGAATTTTGGAAATTTCATTACTAAAAGGGATATGGTTTGTGTCATTCTGTGAGGTAGAAAATTGCCGAATGTCATACTTCTTAAACATGAAAATTCTATTAATGGTCCATGGGAATTTTGTTTAATGAAAATTTCGAGATTCGATGAAAAGTTTAGACGAAGTAGGGTAAAGAAACGAACTCTAACTTTGATGTAGCTGTGTTCAGTTTGTAAACTTTTTCACGTTGCGACTGGATTGATTATAATTCCAGACATTAAAATCCTTACAATTTCTAATAAGTGAATTTGAAGGAATTTTACGAGCAGGCATAAACGTGCAGTTTATAAATTTGAAATATTTTACTTCGTATTTTTCTATTGTGTGTAATATTAAATGGATATTTTCAAAAATATCATGATTTGTTAAATTTAAACACATGTCTCTCTTGTGTGGCTAATATCTTTAAAATCATCAATTAGTTTATTTTTCAATGTTTATTTTTGCGGATATTTTAAAAATTAGCGAGCATAAAAATGGAAAATTTGTTTCAAATGTATGCTGCAACGCGTAAAACATAACATCACATCAAAACGAAGACTCTTTATAAACATTAGTAAACATTAATAATTTTAGATAGGATGAAGGGGGTAAAAATTAAAAGCTATGAACTCTTATTGGAAAAAACAACCTCTAAAAAGGTTCTGATTTATTCCCTTTAGACTTAACTACAAATTAATGTTGATAAAATTATTGCTGCGCAATATTTCATTATAAATAAGTCTTTGACAAGTAATGGAAAATGTTTGTAGTAAAAAGCAAAATCTAGTGACTGCAATGATTTACATAACACTTTCATTAAATTAATTATTAAAAATTATGCATAAAACACTTTAATGGAGTGTACTAATATTATTAAGATATTCAGAAAGATCAATCAACTACTATATCTATTTTTCAACATTATAAATTAAAAATAACATATGAGAAGATTTAAAAAGTAAAACATATATACGTAAAAATATTTTAAGAATATATATATATATATATATATATATATATATATATATATAAATATATATATAAGCACAATATATATGTTTCTGGTAATATTGCACTAGAATAGCATTTCTCAAACTGTGGTTTCGTGCCCCCTTAGGGGGCGTGATAACCCTACAAGGGGGGCGTGAGCTAGCATACCGAAAAGTCGAAAGTAAAGATTATTTAAAAATATTATTAATGTACTGAAAGGAGGGGGAAAGCAAAACAAAATACATTATAACGTAATAAAAAATAAAATACACATTTGCACTGAGATAATATACTTATAAATGTATCAGTACTGTTCAATTTATTTGATAATTAATTTAATAATATTAAGTTAAGAACAAGTTTAATAATTGCCAGTGTTCCCATGTGGGCTTGTCATACATAAAATTATATCCAAAGTTTAATACTTATATTGACAATTTTTACGGTTTATAATTAAAGTCGTATTGTAGCCTTAGCGTCAAAGTGTGCATAATATTAAATTCAATGTTATTGATTTGTTATTGTATGGAGAAGGGAAACGCGCGATGAAAATTATGATTGAAAATTTTGTCGCAAATACTGGAAGTTTGAGAAGTACTGCACTAGAAGTTCTACAATGTTTTAGTGAAGAACTCGGCATCAAGATTGCAAGGAAGAATACTAATTCAATTGCGTTCAGCAAGTGCTTCTAACAAACGCGTTTCATTTAATGAGGTTCAATTAAACTACTTAAGGATAAACAATTGATATATGAAATATACCTTACTACATATTCTATTCTGTCGTTCTTTTATTGATGGTGCTTATCGGCTGTAGTAAGTGTTAAATGTATTTTTTATACGATACATAAGGCCCAAGGAAAGGAAAAGAATGAGCATTGTTCTGGAGCAACATGTATATAATAGACGGTAAACCACATCATTGTAAATTATGATAAAGTGACGAGGAAAATAAATTATATGGTATCTCACTCTTTCAATTTCCACGCTAATCAACATAAGGAAGAATTCCGTTTCAGTTTCACATCCAAAAATATTATTTCGCATGAAGAGTCTTTCAGTAACCAGTATTAATTGTCGGATAAAAACTTGCAAACTTAACCTGCTAAACTTATTATAACCTCTAACTTTCAGCAAAAGAAGTTCTTCGGATTTTACATAACATAGTATTTTGGTAAATATTTTTAATATTTTAGTGTTAAACTTTAGAATAATGCTTATTAATTTTTGTTAGCAACTATGATTGATTTTTAGCTGTGTGCTTAAAACTTACATAATGTACAGGGTATGCCATAAATAATTTAATTTGTATGCCTAGTTGATATATTGATTTTTAATCTTGTTGAGTATTAACAATGGGGCTTTTTTATTTACATTTCTCAAGTGATGGTTCATTCAATGTCTTTGTCTATCAATTTTTATCTCTTTCTCTATCTCTGTCTCTCTTAACTCTCTGTTCCTTTTCCTCTGTCCCTTTTTCTCTATCTTTCTTTCTGTCTGTCTGTCTCTCTCTCTCTTTTTTTATCTCCCTCTCTGTCTCCGTCTCTCTGTGTGTCCCTGTTATTCTATCTTTTTTTTTTCTGTCGTTCACTTTCTGTCACACACACACAAAAATCGGTGTAAATAGTTGCCGAACTTGATTGACAAATTCAGAGGAGTGATAGTAGGTAGCATGCGTATGACTATCCACCATAGAACATGGGGTCGTAAACTACTTTTAGGCAGTGAAAATCGCGGTAATGGTGGCCTTTCGGGAGGGCAATAAGCCTGACGAAGGGATGGCCAAGTAAACTTGAGGATATACATATACTTCCCAAATGCCTTAATTGCGCAAAATACCTGGTTTTCCTACAGTGCATCCTCCCGGAGTCGGTGAAGGGAGTACCGGCTGATGCGCACCAGTACGCGAGGTTCATGAACGATGGTGCACAGCACATTTTCCTATTACAGTGCGTAACTACTTCCATACTACATATCCTGGAAGGTTTATTGGATGCGGTGGACCTGTTGCTTGGACTCCACGCTCCTCTAACCTTAATCTCTTGAAATTCTTCTTTTTCAGCCACCAGAAATCACTCGCATATCAGACGCCTATGGCTGCAGTGGATGATCCCACAACACGGATCATCGTAGCTTCAGCTGACAATGCTGACACACCGGACTGTTTTGAAAGTGTTCTATAATCTTTCGTCTGTCGGTGTCGGATGTGCTATGACCTACGCGACAGCAATTCCTGTGATGATCCCTTGTTGTTTCATTTCTAATGTCAAGCTGCGATGCATTGTTCTTATTGTAAATATGCTTTACGTCTAATAAATGCATTTCTTACCTCTTGTTGCCCTTTTTCATTTCCCTTAACATTACACCCCACAGAAATGTTTCTGCGAATTACTCCGAGTAAACGTGGTTTGCGACCCCAACGTTCTATGTTGATTTATCATCCTCATGCTGCTTACTGTCACCTCTCTGAATTTGTCGGTCCAATTCGGCAACACCCTCTATATTCGCTAATAGTTTAATGCTGGTATTCCTTATCGTAATATGTGACAGATTCCCCAAATGTTCAGAATTTTTCACGTTTTTATCAAAATATTCCAGATCTTCATTGTATTTTTTGTTTTAAGTTTCTGAAAAAAAAATTATTTTCTTTAGTTTTTCAATTAAATTTCTTTATAATTTCAAAGTTATCTAACTAATTTATAGAAATTCCTCGTTGTTTTAAATTACAATTAAATACAATTTAATGCGTGTAACTAGTTAAATAAATGTTTCATAACTCATGAACTAATAATTGTATTTACTACACAAAAGTTTTGTATTAATATTGTAATTATTTCAAAGAATCTAGCTTGTAACCCATTATGGATTCTATTCAGTGACTGAACTAGAGGTCCTTTTTAAATGCAGAATTTATATAAAATAGATTTATTTTCATAGAACTTAGGAAAGAATCTTAGAAATAGATTATGCTCAAATTTTTAAACACCTCTTACAAAATTCTATCTTACTTTAAAAAAAACCCTTGTTTTTTTTTTTTTCAATTTGACATAAGGTATCCGACTACGTTCGGAACCGTGATTTTGCAAAAGCACATAAATGGATAATTTTCATGATATTTAGTGTCACTTGGATTATAATACATGTATAAAATAGTTTTAAGGACATTTTGATAAAAAATTTATTTTACAATATTTTGGCAGAAACTTAACTTAGAATTATCTTTTTTTCAAAATGTTCTCCTTTTATGAAAAATGATTCTATTACAATAATATTTTGCCTGTATATAGCTCAGACCTCTCTACATAGGCTTAACTAGAATTTTTGAAATATATAACTTAGAAGTGGGTTTATTCATATTTTATGACAACAGAGGGGAGCAATTTTAAGAAAAAAACGCCAATAATTATTTCAAGTAGTGGTAACTCTGAAAATAATGTGAATTTTTCAAAAATTCCAGTTGAGCCTCTGTAGAAAACACTGAGCAATATACATGCAAAATATTATTGTAATAGAAGCTTTTTCACAAAAGAAGAACATTTTGAAAAAAGATTGTTTTAAGTTAATTTTTTGCCAACATATTGTACTTAAGTAATTTTTTTGTCAAAATGTCCTTAAAACAATTTTATGCATGTATTCTAATCTGAGTGACACTAAATATCATGAAAATTATCCATTTATGTACTTTTTTAAATCACGATTCAGAGCGTAATCGGATATCTTAAGTGGTAACAAGATTATATAATCTTAGATAACATAAATAAATGAAATTTAAAGTAGAAAGCGAAAATTTTGGAAACTGAAATAGTAATTTAAAAAGCATATATAGGAGTGAATTTTTTGCAATGTTTGCATTATTGAAGAATCCAACTTTTATAGTTTTCCATTTCTCTGCTTAAAATTTTAAAATATATTCTAAAGAAAAAACTACAGTTTAATCCTGCAACAAAAAAGGTAAATGTCTCAGAAAGGTTTTTTTCCCTTTTATTGCAGAAATAGAAAAAAGAAGAAACTTGTATTGCGAATTTAAGTTTCAATTTCGTTTTCAGCTTTTATTCTACCGTTGCAAGTTACCCCAATTTCGCCAACTTTCGATTTTATTCGCTCTACTTTTCTTTTCGAGACTTCATAGTTTTTGGTTCTCGCTTGAAAGTTTTGCATCCGTAGCCAAGCGATTTCCTGTATTTTTTTCCTATTTTTCCAAATCAAAAACACCACCACAACTTTTGCGAAAAAACTTCGGAATAAGTTTCATTTTACATCTTTTAAAAAGAAAGAGGACCGTTTAAACAAATTCTTTTCTTCTTACCAAACTTTATTGTAAAGTCTTATGTGATTTTATAGATTTATATATTGTGTAATGTTTTCATATAAAGTATAAAAGTTATATTTTTTTCATGAAAAAATATATTGTATAAAAATATATAAAAAAAGTTTATCTACAAAAGTTGCTGAAAATTTATTGAAATTAATTCAGTAAAATGGCTTTGGAATAATTCAAAATTCTGAAAACGGTGAAAGACTGTAAACTTTAATAATAAATTTAAAATTATTGTACCTCTTGGTGTTTCTGTATGTATTTTAAGTAAAGGAATGTTTTATTTAATATAGTAAATATATTTATAATTTTTTTAATTTATTTTTTAATCCATTGAGTAATGAAATATATAAAACATTTTAATATATATAAAAAAATGCAAACATAATTACTGTGTTTCCTTCATAAAGGCGATTTGGAATATATATATATAGTAAAATACGTTTAACACGAAAAGGCTTAAAACGAAATATCGGTTAACACAAAAAAATACAACAGTTCCAACAAACTACTAAGTATTTTCACGAATTTTTTTATCTTAACAGGACTCGAAAGTCGCTGATCATGAAAAGATTTTCCTTCTGGGAATGAACAAAATACGGTTAACTCCAGTCGTATTGGGCTGCCCTAATGCAATATCAGATGAATTCTTTCCAGTAGATGATGATAATGTTTGTATAGCCCCAATTGTGGCAGACAAAGAAAAATTGCGATTTGTTTCAAAGCTCAAAAAATATTGATGTAGATTCCGAAGATGAAAAGGAAATGAATAATGCAGCTCCTGTTCTCACATCATCCGAAATGAGGAACGTCATGATAAGTATGTGCAGTTATTCAGACGCATGTTTTAATGATGAAATGGATTACATGTATGGAACAAAGTGGATGATATCGAACATTTTGTTGATAATTTGATGCTAAATAAACGATGCAAAGAAAAATATCCGATTATTTTCCAAAAACTTAATAAATGTTTTTTTTTTCCAAAATATTTCTAGGAATTCTAATGAATGTTTTGATTTTATTGGTTTTTATTAAATTTATGCATATATACATATCTATGTAAATAAAATAAACTCTAATAAACTTAATTTTATTGATTTTTTTTTTGCCACATATCCCTAAACATGAAAAAATATTTCTGCCCTTTCAGTTTCGTATGTTAAGTGATTTTCACTGTATTAGTAAATTGTGTAATTAATATAAGTAATATAAGTACTGAATTTAATTCATGATTATGTTATGTCTGCAGAATTTTTCTGTTGAGAAAAAACCTGCAAGAGATTTTATATGAAGGAGAGGTGCAAGAGTATTTAAGTTTTCCATCCCCAATTATTTAGAATTCCTAATTTTTAATATCAAACCTAAGGCTTTGCTATTTTTTCTTTAATTCTAGTTTACTTTATTCATTTATATGCGATAGAATATATCACAAATCTGGAATTTATTTAAAGATCTTTAAAATTGATTTTTCCCTTGAAAATGTTTTCAAGGCTTTGTAACCCAGTAACAGAGTCATTAAAATGAACATAAAAATATAGAAAGTTTAGAATACTAACTAATAAATATTTGACAACCTTTTTGATTCTTGACATGAAAGAGTTCCTTTTTTTTACTTTATGCAGGGAAAGCAGAAAATATTGTGAGTCATTTACATCTTGTTGCGTAAGGTATATGCTCATAGTTTCCAAACAAAGTAAATCATTAGAAATTGTAATACTTCAGATAAGATTTACATTATCAATTTCAGCATTAGTATCGTTATTGTCTCCGACAAATCAAAAATTTTCTCAACTTCAATTGAACAGAGAGACAGTTTGTCATCGAATGAAACATAATTGTTAAAATCTTAACATATCCCGTAAGTTGGCCAAATGGAATTAATTACTTTCAGAAGCATCCTCTCTATTACAGAATAATAAACCCTCAAACTTTTAATGCTTCCGACCCAATAATCATTCATAATTTTCATCGTGCCCTACCCCCTCTAAACAATAACGATGTATTAAATTCAATAATACTATACTTTGATGCTTCAGCTACACTATGACTTAAACCTCTTAAGGCTCCCCGGCGTCGTTAAATGCCTTGCTTTGCAAAATCGTTAATTGCTCCAGATGTATATATACATCTTTCCGAAGTACGATCTCTTCTGTGCACTGCTACCCATAAAATTATTCCAAAGGCTTTGGAATGCATAAAAGTAAAAATAAAAATAAGTTACTCATTTCACAGAAGAGTTTCCTACTTGTTCTTTTTCTCCTCCTCCCGTTCCCTCTCAATGCATCACATTCATTCGATTGGGGAGCGAATCGCGTAACTTTTAATCGGCAGTTAAGGAATTAATTATAAACTGCACAAATTGTCAAGAAAACTGTTAATGTATGTGTATAATGTTATATATGCCAAGCCCCACTGGGTCACTGGTAATTATTAAACTTGTACTAAGTATTGTTAAATTAATTATAAATACATTGTATGGCACTGATACATATATAAGTGTATTATATCAGTGTAAATGTGTATTTTGTTTTTATTATATCCGAATGTATTTCGTTTGTTTGTTTTTCAGTAAATTAATAATTTTTTAAATAAGCTTTTATTTTTGGCTTTTCAATATGCTCATGCCGCTTCGTAGAGTTAGGGGGCTCCCCCTTAGGGGGCACGCCCCACTAAGAAACGCTGCATTATAGCTTTGGCACGCATATATAATTGTGACAATATCATCTTCAGCATCTACAATCTTGTCTGTTCATCTTCATCATCTATATCACTGACTTTTTATATACTATTCGGTAGTGTCGTTTGCTTGTAATGTGAGGCATTGTTCTTACTTAAAGGCTAGACGGAAGACAGCTCTGGTTAAAGATGATAGCCGTCATGGAAAATCCACTGACACAGAGTATTAAAACTTAAAAATCATGTAAATATACTTATCATATTGAACCTGATCAAATCCTATTCTTATACATTTATTTACACTAAGTTTCAGATATTTCATTCCATAACGTAAGATAATTGCAAATTAAACAATTAATTTGCCTTTTCTGATTCATTAATAACTTGGAGGACACAGTTTGGAACACTTCTACCGAATGCAATTATCTTAAATACTAATGTCCCGTATTAAATTAAGTCCATTTGGGTCCAGCTTTTCTAATATTTGTTCTCCTCTCTCGATTAATTATCAATCCATGATTTCTGACAATCCTTGTACCATCAGGATTCATTATCCTACATTTATCTAGAGATTGGGAAAAGATTGCATCTTAATTCCTTAAGCCTAATTATGACGAAAATAGAATTTAAATTATACAATTCTTTCATACTTTAGAAAGAAGATAGAGACAACTTATTCGTCAGATATATGTAATGAACTATTGATATATTCAATGAATAGAAGTCGTAGAATTAATTTACATAAGATCTATTGTCAATTTTTCATAGAATTTTTCATAGCTCAAATATATTTATATTTGATTAAATAGCTTCTGAATATCAATACATTTAATTCATTTCTCTACGTAAGAATTATTTATCGAGTAAATCATGAAATACAAGCAAAACTCAAGTGTGTATTAAAAAAATAAACTAGACTTTTTATACATATTTTAAATTTATTTAACAAATGTTAGGAAACGAAACATGCATCAAATGTTTCTGTAATGTTGTGTATATTTTAGGGTGTGTAAGATTACATTTCATCTTTTAATTACTATATGCATAATTTTGTGATTTTTAATATAAAAAATGTTTTACTTTAAAATTTAAAAATGCTATTCGTAGTTGCTGCAGTGTTGTTTTCAATTTTTCCATTCCGAAAATTTATTTCTTACCAATAATTAGTGTTATTAAAAAATGAGATTGTGGTATACACCGACTAATAATTTGAAAAGCAAAATAAATCTGGAGGGATATCTTTCTGAAATTGCCAGAGGAATTCTTTATTTTAAAAAATAAAGTATAAGGTCTTGGAAAATACCCTTCCATTCAACGCATTACTAGATAAAATGTTCTTAGATTTAAAAAGAGAGTCACAGAGCTTATCAAACATTGTTCTTTTTTTTACGTAAATCATAATTTTTGTTGTTGTTTTTCTTTCCATATAAACATTATGATAATTAATATTTTACGATGCCTTTGTTTAGGGTTCATTCGTTCAATACCTATATTTTTTCTTCATGTTGATTGTCTGATTGCTTGGGTGTTGGTTGATTTTATTACTCCAAGGAATGTATTTAGCTATATTTGTATAGTTAAAAAATATTTGTGACCAAGACTTAATTTTGTAAATGCGATAAAAAAAAGACGTGGCGATGGATGGACTAAACGTCTTAAACGTAAAGAAACATCGCTACGGCATCTCAAACGCATCTCACGTCCCGCTTAAGACAGGAAATCCAGAAGGAAAAAAGGCAATATCATATGGATACTTCGAATTCTAATTTCCGTACCTTACTTATTAAGTATAAGCTCTTAAGGGGTTGATTATTAAAAAAAAATTGCTCGCTTTTTAAAATTAAAATTATATGATCTTTATTGAGAGATAAATTTTATTAAAAATGTTCACTAAAGAAACAAAAATAATGCACTGAGTAGAAAAAAAGGATGTCAGTACACTCATAACAATTTACAACAGAGTTAACTGTGTGCAGCTATAGAAATTCAATCTCGATATTCTTAAAACTAAAATGGTTCTAACTATTATTAAAAAATAAAGTAATTTATTATGTAAATTTTATAAAATAATGATGGAAATCTGTCAATGTATTCATTTTTTACGGTAGGAAACGAGATTATTGCAACTAAACAGTTTGAAAAAATGGTAAAATGTGCTTTCCATTGAAAGAATACTAAACATATATATATATACAAGGAGGTTAAAAATAAATGTTGTTGTTGTCGTGTGTTTATTACTGGCATACATACGAAAGACGTGAGATAGATGAACAGACACATATAACACAATCACAGAAGAATACAGATTTTATTACAAACGATGATCCCAGCATATAACAAGAAGAGGTGCGCTGCTTTTCCTTTCGAGATGGGAATCCATTTCAGGCGAAAAACCGACTTCTTTCCCGAAGAAGATGGGGCTGCGGTAGCCCAGTGGTTAAGGTATCCAACCATGGCAGGCATGTCATGAGTTCGATCCCAGTACCACTAAAGACCCGCCGTGTAGGGCAGCGATGCACGTTAAATCTGTCGAGAGCTGAAACGTCCTCCCGTTGGTGTGGTGTGGTAGTTAGGATAGGGGGTGCCAGCTCAGGTGTAGTCCACGTCACTTGACCATGGTTCAAAATTACGTGGTCCGTCGCCAAAAACCCTCGTGTAGCTGAACAGTGCGACGTTAATATTAACTCACTCACTCCCGAAGAAGATACAACCAAGTCTTACTCGGGATTCGAACCCGAACCCACTCGGTTACAAGCCGAGGGTTAAAAATAAATAATTAGAAAAAGTATTTTAAACTGCGCGAGATATGACATATATTTCTTTATAACTAGAGAGTAATATATTTTTAAACAAAAAAAAAGCTTCACTTTAATTAAAAGCATACATTTCAGCTTAAAAGAAGTCATACAAAGAGCTAAAAAACCTTGAGTTTTAAATAGAGGGGCACTAAATTATAATTTTTTTTCAAAACTAGTTTTACATAAACAACTCATTTTAATTAAGATAGCTGACTAACCTAAAATCATGATTTTTTTTATGATTTTATTTTGTAGGTCATCTTATTAGCTTTATAACAATACCAAGGTTTTTATTTTCCATTCACTAGAGCAAAAATTACAAGTGTTTTAGTAAAAGCAGATGCCATTGCATAAGATGTCAAACTTTAAAATGTGTTTTTATCGAAAAGCTCAAACGGGGACCGCGATTGCTCAAAAAAATTTTTTAAATAATTTTCTAAAAATTTTGGTGCATGTTCGGTGTAACAGTAAAAGTGTTTTAACCTTCAAATTTATCAATCACTGTTTTATTACAAAATTTACAGTTCTTTATGTGAATATAATCACTGTTTTTTAAGCAATTTCATACAATAAATACGATAAAGTGCTCTAGTTTTTGTAAAAATTAAAATATATCTTATCCTGAAATTATCTTAATAAAATATATTAAAATATATCTTATCCTGAATTATAAAATATATCTTATTCGATTTTGATGCAAAGTAATGCATCAAAATCGAAAAGTCGAGAATTTGTACATTTACTAATTGTACAGATTGGACCTCATTTATGTAATTTTTTCTCAATTTTTACCCATTTTTTCCAATTTTAGTAGTAATAATTTATTTTTCTCTTCTTAGTTATAGCCTTTTTTTTCCTAAAATGTACTAAATAAATCTAAAAACCACAAAAAAATCTATATATCCCCATTTTTTACAAAAACAGTTGTCGCAAGTAGTCGGATACCTTAATGTGTACAGATTCGGATATTCTTCCATAACATACATCTAATTAGCTGAAATAATGCTAACATAAATTAAATTGAAACTAATTTTTAGTAGATTTGTAATAGTGTCAAAATTATTTTGAAATGAATTTTTCGATGTTGGAGATGATTTTTGAATATGCTAGAAGCATAAAAGAAAATTTTTCTTGTAATTATGTATATCTATAAAAGAACAACAATATATTTTTTGACAAATATAAAATAAGATAACTTAGATCCTCGAATCTAACAAAAAAATAAATAAAACAACAATCATATTTTTATTTAATTTTTAAACTGTAGAAATTAATTTAATACAATTTTTAACAACATTACCAATGCATTCACTAAAATAATACTTCATAAAACTAATCGTATCAATTATTTTACAGAGAAAAACTAATCAAAGTAAGCATATAAATTATTGTCAGATTGATATTATTCCTAATCCTTAAATGTAATTTTAGAGATCAAAATAGCAAAGAGAAATTTTTGATATTAAATCCCTTAGTATAATTTAAATTAAATATACCAAGAAAACAGTGCTGTGAATTATTTCCAGTTATGAACACTAGTATAGAGAAATAACTGCAGACAAACGCATAAGTTGACTCATTCGATATCTGCTTAATCAAGTTCATCCCATTAGCTATCAATAGAAGTTCTAGTTGAGAACTTCACTTGGATGAGTTTCCATTCCTTGAAAAGTAGCATCTACTGGTACAGGCTTGGAACATTAAAGATGTCGAACTTATATTCGAGATAAAGTTGTTTCCCCCCTTCTCGGTGCTATTTTTCTAAGAAATGTCAGAGTTTTTATATACTTCTTTTAAGGTATCCGACTACGTTCGGAACCGTGATTTTAAAAAAGCGCATAAATGGATAATTTTCATGATATGTCTCTCTCAGATTAGAATATATGCATAAAATTGTTTTAAGGACATTTTGAAAATCGCGGTTCCGAACGTAGTCGGATACCTTAAATAGTAGTGGGTTGTTATTATTTTATAGAATCTAGCATTGAAATATATGAGAATCACTACAATTGTACGTTGCTTATTTATATTTATTTCATTTTTAATAAAATGAAATGTATCTCACTGTGCGGTTAATTTATATTGACTTTTTTTAAAGATAGTTTTCCTTTCAGAAGCTAACTTTCTTTAAATACATTGGATTTTATAAACTGAAAGTTACCTAATATTTTTCATATAAGATTTTAATCTGGATGACGGTAGTCAGCTCCTTTTGACTATTGTTAGATGGCATTAACAACGTAGACTTAAAGGGTGATAGTACTTTGTGGAGTTTCGAAATTGTACATTTTGACGTACTTTTTCAATTCCTTATAAATCAGTAAATTCTTCACCTTTTAATGTGTTTCTTACAGTTCGTGCAGCAAAATACAAAGTTTAAAATAAAGGAAAAGCTTTTGCTGTATAATTATTGTATTTTTAAATCAGCATAAATTATGGTTACAAAAATAGTAAAACTACTATATATATATATATAGCTTTCTTTCTGTTACCCACAAGATAACTCTTGAAATACTTACGGAAAATCCTATATTTTTATATAAAATTAAAGCTTAAGAATGACAGTATTCAGCATACCTCCAATTTTAATTTATATCATATTTTAGTATATTTTAAAAATAAAACAAATTGAAACAATTTTAAAAATCAGTGTTTTTTTTTCTTATTCATCATATTACAAAATAAATTCTACTGATCCCATCCCAACAATTGAGGCATAATATTATACACATATCTACTGATCTACTATTGTACATATAAAATATCATGGATATGCAGCTGATACTTTTTTTAATATTGTGGAAAAGTGGAACATTTAGAAACTGATAAAATTAAGTTTAAAGAATAAGTTTTAATTTTTTTGGATTAAAATAAGTAATTTAACACGCAACATGTATTCATTTCCTAGACTGAGGCATTTTTTTCCATGAAGTGTTCATGTATACTTTTTTCTCATTTTCAGTGTCTTACGAGCCTTTTTGTGAGAGATGTAGACAATTTCTATCCCCTTTACTCATGCCTGAAAATCAAAAATAACAGAAAAATACTTTATTTTAAAACCCAGAAGTTTCATAATATCTAGGCAATTAGCTAGTCCATCATCAAATATCACAGCTGCTTTATTTTAGACCAATATCACTTGTTGTTTGAGGAGATCCTAATATTTTCGGTTAATAATTCTAAGCTGTAAAATTGAGTTGTCAATCTCATCATTTGACTGGGATTTAAAACTACGAGGTAAGTCGCCAATAGACCTCATGTTGCTTCAAAGTGCAAGATATTGATGAAACAAATAACAAATCAAAAAATTCCAAATAGACCCTAACGAAATATCTGTTTGCTTATATTTTTATAAAGGTCGTCTTACATTTACATTTTTTATTGCTGAGAGCGTAATTAGTGTCAGATTTCGACGAGATTTGCTTTAAAACACACACGTTCTTAACAATCTACATTAATTTCTTAAAATATTTTTGTAAATTTGATTTTCTGGAAGATCAAAGGTACTATATCCCCCTAAACATTAACGTTCTTCAAATTGCATGATGAAAGTACGCTTCATTAAATTAAAAGGATGCTACACAAAATAAATAAAAATTGTTGAATTTCCTTTTTCTTGCCTGCTACTTCTATACAGGCTTTTATCTCAAGAAGGGAGTTGATACGAGTTCCAGTTCAGCGTCGATCCCTGATCTTAGTAGGATGTACCAGTTTTTGTAACAACTATTATCAAGTCAGAATAAGTAAGCTTGCATAAAAACTTAACAAAAATTTTCATCAGAACTTTGTATATTCAATTCGGTTCTCTTGGAAAAACACTTTTTTGAGACAATACATATTTTATACTGCATTATACACTCAGGTGTAAGAAAACTGTTATAGAGAGTCTATCTTAAATTCATAACAACATTACCTTTGGACATATTAAGCTTATATATACAGA
The DNA here is from genome assembly GCA_019973935.1 of Trichonephila clavipes. Taxonomy (NCBI): domain Eukaryota; kingdom Metazoa; phylum Arthropoda; class Arachnida; order Araneae; family Nephilidae; genus Trichonephila; species Trichonephila clavipes. The sequence continues at coordinate 30,955 of BMAU01016809.1, read as the reverse complement.
AAGCAATAGGTATTCCTGCTGTATATCACATGCTCATGGCGTAAAAATGAGAAGTTATAACGATATGAGAGATTTTCAACACTGTTTGTGTGTGTGTGTGTGTGTGTGTGTGTGTGTGTGTGTGTGTGTGTGTGTGTGTGTGTGTGTGTGTGTGTGTGTGTGTGTGTGTGTGTGTGTGTGTGTGTGTGTGTGTGTGTGTGTGTGTGTGTGTGTGTGTGTGTGTGTGTGTGTGTGTGTGTGTGTGTGTGTGTGTGTGTGTGTGTGTGTGTGTGTGTGTGTGTGTGTGTGTGTGTGTGTGTGTGTGTGTGTGTGTGTGTGTGTGTGTGTGTGTGTGTGTGTGTGTGTGTGTGTGTGTGTGTGTGTGTGTGTGTGTGTGTGTGTGTGTGTGTGTGTGTGTGTGTGTGTGTGTGTGTGTGTGTGTGTGTGTGTGTGTGTGTGTGTGTGTGTGTGTGTGTGTGTGTGGCATAGTTAGCTTTATGGAAATACGCTACGATATCTATAAAGATTTTATGTTGTTCTTGTTAATATCTCAAATGTATGCGTAAATATTACACAGATTTTCTCATTAATTAATATTTGCAGCAGAAATCTTTTATTCAAAAAATGGCCAATATTTGTTAACAAATGCGTTTCTTTGGTAAGATATTGGAATAGAAAAGTGATAAGGAATTATATGTATACAATACAATTCTTATGAAACTAAACTAACACAATATATCAAAGCTGGTAGTAATATATATAGCTCAATATCAGCATAATATTTCTTTGAAAGATCGCAGCTCAAAGAAAGATTATAGTTTTACAAAGTATCGTAAGAGATTCTAATTTTATATCATACTAGCTAGTATACCCGTTCTTCACACGGCTGAATTGAAAAATTAAGCAAAATATTTTGAAGGATAAAGAAGTTTTTAATGAGTTAATTTTACGTGAATAGCAAATTAAACAAAAAAAGGCTTCTTGCATATCTCAGCTGAACAAAAAAAGCATACATGTTAAATTTTAATTCTTTTGGGGTCTAATAGCCGATAAAAAGATTTTTTTATTTATTTTTTAACGCCCCGTAACTCCCTTGTAGGTCGATTTTTGAAAACACCTTCCTAAGCTGATCTCTGCTCAGCTAAAGTAACATATTGTAACAAATTTTATGTAATAAATCATTAAAATAGTGTAAATAATTTATATATGAATGTGTAATACATTAATATTACTTTATATGTATTCATTTTATGTTAAAATTGTAATATTTGCAAGCAACGCCGTTCCTTACATTATAATAGCAAATCAATGGAAACATAGCGAAATGTTGGCGTAAACGCCATCAATTTTGGCAACCATGTTGGCAACTTGACGATTGATTTAACGGTGCAGAAGTTGATATGTTGTAGTGCCACCTTGTGGGGAGCTGAAACAAAAGAGATAGCACAAAAACCTTCTCCACAAAAAATACATATACATGCCAAATTGAAGAGTGAATGGTTGAACGGTGTTTGAGTGAAGCGAGGTCATATATACAAACATTCTCATTTTTATATATATAAATAAATTTTATATTAAATTAGGATGTCTATTGAATATTTTTAAAAGAAACTTAGATATGCAGTGTGCATGAGTGTATAAAACATTAATATGTCATATCATTTCTCGTTGACTGACAACTAAAATTAAGTGACATTCAATTAAAAGTTTTTTTTATTTTTTTTATTTGTATCTGGTCCAACTTAAGTAAGATCAATCACATAAAAATCAGTCTTCATAAAAGGAATTGGTTAAAAATAAAATACCAAAAGCTTGACCAATACCAACTTAATGAAACACTGATATTGCTTACAAATGAAGCAAGCTAACTCTAGTTTTTATTTATAGAACCAATATCTTGAATCCTAGTAGAAAATAAAAAGCATGCTACCTTGAATTGATTCAGCTAATGCCCTTCCCATTGCATTTGATTTAAAGTACTTGACCCTAATTCAGGTATAAAATGCGTTCCTTAATTCTATGAGGAATCTCAATGTAATAATCAATATTTGGCATAAATAGTTTTCTTGATATATAATCCTACCGACCAAAACTTTTTGGAAAAATATGAAATATATGTGTGTAGATTTTCTGATATATTAGCTGTATGTGGCAATGAGACAAGGATAGAGAAATTACTTTCGTAAAAATAACATTATTTGTTCGCATAACGCTTTTTAGTTAACTACAAAAATTAACGAGATGTATTTTGAGAAAAAAAGAATATAAATATATTTTCATTGATATTTTTTTTTCTTTTGAGAATGGAAATTTGAGCAGCATCTATATTAATTCAAATTTTAGGACTTTTATTTTGGACGTACAAATAAAGAATTTTAAAACCTTCTCAATAAAGTAAAAGGAAATCTGTTTGTCTGGTAAGTAAATTTCCTCTCATCCTTTATATTTTTCGAAGGTTCTGAATGTTATTAGAAATAAGTTGTAAAAATATTTTATTATAGATTTCAAATATAATATTAATGGAATATTATGCAACATTTCAAAATTTAATTTTTTTAGCAAAATTTCCATACGTAAACATAAATATAGAATTAGCCTTACGTAATATTTAGAAGATATAGGAATTATTGAATTTTAATTAATTGTGTCAACTGTTTTATATATTGTCGTTTCAAAGTTTGCTGTCAAGAATATAAAGAAATTGTTGAAGTAAAAATACTTAAAAGATTTTGCATTTAAAAAAAGTATTTCATTTGTTGAATATTTACTTTTTAGAAAATTTTTGGTAATTAATAGAAATAATAATTATTATAACATAATTACTATAACATAACTATTATTGGCAAGGTCGTGACCCAACCGTTCATCCTTTCAGTGGGTCGATAAGGCTTGCTTTGGAACTAAACACTAGGAAGTTAGACTAATCACCTTACCGGAACATCTGCACATACACTTCAGATCCCAAAGTTATGTATTCTGAGATGAGCACATAACGTCTTGGCCCTCATGGGTTGTTGCACCACTGAATCCATTTTAGTAGTTTCTAAATAAGGATATTTTTGTGCAGATGCTTATTATAGAAATTATTTGCACTTACCTCCAAAAGGTTAGTGTAAAAAATTTGCATTTTTTTAGACCCGATATAACGAATAACTCCGATTTATCGAACAAAATGCTCGGTTCTGATGAATTCGTTAAATCGGGGTCTAACTGTATTTACTAAATGTGATTCATCAAAGTTAGTCTTGAGTCAAAGAAGCCAAACATTCATGCGAATAAGATGATTTTTTTATATTCATCTGGCTATTTTAGAAAATTCTCAGTTCAAGAGGTACTACAAAAGTAGATGTAGAATGAAGATAACGGGAAATAATCAATTTAACATGAAGAGATAGTAAACGCATATTTCAATTAAACTAAGTCTTGCACTATCAGCAATTATTAGATTCAAATTTTTTGAATTTCAAGATAAATACGCACCTATTATAAAAGGAGAAGCAATTTTATGTATCCTTCTAGCAACATAAATATCAAAATTACGTTATTCTGAATTATCTCTTCTCAACTGATTCAAAAAGCAGTATTATATATAAAATCAGAAGATGCAACTCTCTTCCCTCCTCAGCAAATTTACTAAAAGATTCGGATAATGAATATGGTCTTTCTAACAGAAATTCGAACAAAATAATAGAATAAAAACCTTCTAAATGAAGTAATAAAAATAACACAGAGCTTTACAAGCAAAATATAACATAATTTTATATGAATTATCAACTGTAGTTTATAAATAACTTAACACTCAAATTGTAACGGGTCTATCCGTTATTCCACTAATCCTCTTGGGTAAAATAATCTTTTTAACTGTGTGATTTCAGTTGAAAAACATTTTCTGTGAAGAAGACGAGGTTTATTCAAATTAGAACTTTTCTATTTAAGTGTTAATAGTAGAGTAGGAGCGATAATGGTTGAAAGTGGATATAGAAGGGTGAATAAGATAACGCCCGGAGATCGTACAGTTAGTCAAGTTGGAAGATTTCCAAAGATATTCCAAGAAGTTAAGACAAGAGCGCTCAAGGATTAAGAAAGGTTTCCTTATTTCTATGATATTTAAATTAATTAAACCAGATTGCTCCTAGGGTTTAGCATTAAAAGTGCATACTCCTCTGGTCTACAGTTATTCAGTTAAATAACTGATAAAAGTGTGTTAGTATTACAATGATTGATCTTTACTCGAACCCCCCAACACCCGCGTCGTCCGGAACGTGACAAAACGATGAAATATTTAAGTACAGTTGAACCCAGATTTAATAAATTCATTGAGATTGAATATTGTATTCATTAACTCGTAATATCGAGGTCCAAAAAAGGCAAAATTTTTGCACTTACCTTTTGGTAAATTGTATTAAAAGCAACGACGCAAAAAATATTCCTAGTCATAAATTATTGAGAAGTCTATCAATTTTTTTGTGCCGAAAATCGACAGCGTCCATGTCGTATGATTATGTGGCATGTAAAAAATCAGTTGAGTGTCCGTTTAACTTAGATGCTCTTGGCAAAATTAAATTCCTGAGTACAATTTCACATCGTCAGAGTTCAGGTGCCTCCCTCTGGAAAGGAAACTGGGCGTCAAAATTACTTGCGGCAATTGGTATCGCCTATTTGGTGCCTCACTAAAAAGTAATATCAGCTCCTGGGGAATGTACTAGGTCTGCAAAAGTAAAATTACCAATCCGCGGCCCCATTAGAGAAAAAAATAAATTATTTATTCAATGCTAAAAAATGCGTACTATTGGATGAGATAAGAAAGAAATTTCCTGTTATATTTAAAACTCACGTGATAGGCTACACTCGTGTCTCATATGCATCTAATAATGGGCTGCACCCTTTCCAGCTGAAATTTGTAACTCACAAGTAAAGTCTTATTCTGTTTTGAACACAAAAATGTCTCATTTGGAAAGAAATCCATTTTTTACTTATCCAAACTAATTTTTTTAAAAACTTTTTTTGGCCACAGAATTTATTCGTTAAATAAGGAGGAAGGGGGTCGCCCTCATTTTAATCGGGAAAGAAGAAAAATTCGTTAAATATGGGCTCGGTAAATTGAGGTTTGACTGTATATTAAGAAAAATCTTCGTAAATTCAATATTTCTTTTATTTTGTGTTACTAAAACTTTTAAAATAATAATAATAAAAAATATATATGCAAAGTCTCAGAATATATTTTGTACTTGTATAAAAAGAAGCTGTATACTGTATGTTAAAATAGTAGGTAAAATCATGAAGTTGCTTCCTAAAGATAAACCGGAGATATGTTTGATATGTTTCTCTACCACAACAGGAAAATAAATTTTTAGAAATCCGGAATATTTTCTTCCGTACTGTGAATTAAACTTCTATTCCAAACTCAAATATCACACAAAATCTTTTTTTTTCTTCTCTACTCCACGGTCGCAAGATATACAAGTTCTTTAACTTCTTTCGTTTTTCTTTTTTTTTCCCCTTTCTTTTTATATTTTCCATAGTTTCTGGTTCTCACCGAAAAGTTTCCCTCCCGTATATCACAGAGATATTGCAGTTTTACTCTGATTTTTATCCTATCTGAAATGGACCCAGGAACTCTCTAGCTTAAGTGTCAGATAAATAATAAAGTTCCTGTTATGTTTTTCAAGTAGAAGACCAGTGTTCCCCGGTATTTTTTAAAAAATTCGAGAAAAAGAGCAAAAACTAAAATACCGATACAGTTTCGGTTGTAGTTACAAATATAAGTGAAGTTACTTCATCCGGAAAAACTTAAAGAAATATGGGAGAGATAATAAATTTCAAATAGTTTTATTCCGCAAAGAAACTTTCCAGAATATTTTTTTTAAAAAGAATTTTCTACTTTTTTCAATTTTTAAATAGATCTGTATTAAAAGTATTTATTTGTGTAAAAATCTTTCATGTTATGTTTTTGTTTGACATATTATTTTTTGTAGAATTTTTCTGTGTGTGAATTTATTTTAGCAAATATTAAAATGGTTGGTTTTTAGTTTTTATTAAATTATGAAACACTCATTATAGTGTTGATCAAGGATCAAAAATATTTCGAAATACTAAAAATACAAATTTTTGACAGTTATTTATAATGAAAAGATTACAGTAGAGGAGGGGTGCAATTAATTATAAATATCCTTTCAAATCATATTATTTTATCAAAAGTATGGCTATATATAAAGTAATCTTCTTTCCGTAAAAATACCAAATATTAGATATAAAACAATCTGCAATTAAAATATTAACTTAAAATTGCTTAAATACTTTTGAAAAAATTTAATTTCATCAGAACTGATATTGAAATTTGGATCATCCAATACGAATTATATATTAGATTTTCGATCGTTGAGCGCTTTTCAAAATTTACTTGAAAATTTAGTGCTAAATTCTGGAATACTCCTATGTATCTCTGCCAGATAATGTTATAGCCAGAAAGTGCATCTTGCTGATCGAATTGTACTCAAAAGTTTTAGATACATTATTTTAAAATGAATTATATTTTTAAATATATGCATATTTTTTATATTTATTAATAAAATATACATTTTTAGTTATTAATAAAAAGGCTTTACTACAATATCAGCTTAATTCGAGTTTAAAATACTTGTCGGCTTCTTAACTATTTCTTCCATTAAAATTTGCTAATAAAAATATTCTCAATCTAAAATTTGATGAAGGTTAAAGAAAAAAAATATCAGAAAAAGTAGCTTATATCAAAAGAAGCGTTTATTAAACCATTTACAGTTCATAAAATATTTTTCAAATTAATTTTAAATTAATAACCCTTAAAATTAATTACTAATTGAGGTTAATTAAATTCGTATAGAACAGTTGAACAAATAAATTACTGTATTGAATATGTACAGATATAGTTATGGCAATAAACATTTTCATAATTTAAAATTAGGAATGCTAACTCATAGATTAATTTTTTAGTTACTGTTATTTGGTTTACTCAAAGTCGAAAAAATAATACGCCATTGTCAGTGATGTATTCAAAAAGCGTTTAGATTCCGAAAATATATACCTGAGTGCTTTTTTATTTTTATATTCAATTTATTTTGTTTATACTCGTAAATTAACATATATATAAGTGCTTGCACGTTCACATTTGCGTCTACAAATTACTTTGAGAATAAATATTTTACATTTTAAGATAGTCAAAAAAGAATATTCATAAATATGTATTATAAAATTGTTTTGTGTTTTCTTCTTGATGTAACATGAAAATAAATAATTCTTAATATTTATTGTTTCTGGAATAAATACCAACTGGTATAGTTCACTGTGGTATAGAAATATTTTCTTTAAAATCAACAGAACATTCATTCTCATAAAAAATGAAGTTACACAAAAAGAATGTTTAAATTTCCTCATACTGAAAAGTGCTTTGAATTCTTAAGTTTTGTAAAAATAATTATTTATATGAGAGAAAATTCTATATATGTGTGTGTGTGTGTGTGTGCGTGTGCGTGTGTGCGTGCGTGTGTGTGCGTGTGTGTGTGCGTGCGTGTGTGCGTGTGTGCGCGCGTGTGTGCGTGCGTGTGCGTGTGCGTGTGCGTGTGTGTGTGCGTGTGTGTGTGTGTGTTTTTTTATTTCTTAATTGATTAAAATCAGAAATATAATTACTGATCAAAAGTGTCTATCGTATTTACTGTAGGTGTCTATGGATTATATTAGAAAAGGTAGAGTTTTAAGATATTTCAAGAATTATATATATATAATGATATATGAGTATCTTTTTAAAACATTTTCTTTTTTTAAAAAAAAAGTGTCTCAGCATTAATATTTTCTGCTTTTCTTTTAATTGTACTAAATTTTAAGACATATTTCAGCATTTGGGTCACCTATTGAAAAAATTTTTAAAATATTTTGTTGAATTTTCTGATAACCCCTCCTCCCCCAAAAAAAAACCCCTTCAAACATTCACTCCAGACTTTTTTTAAAAAAGATATTGTATACTAATAATAGTAATAAATTTTCTCATGTGTCTTTTTTTTAATAATAATAATTTAGATAACAATGGCTTGAACTAAGATTATAAGAATAACTTATACGTGATTAGCATATAATTTATAAGTCTATTATAACTAATCAACTGAGATTTTCATATGTATTGTTTTGTATTTATTCCTGATAATGTCCTATTAATATATATTGTTTGATTACAGAAAAATACATAATTGTACATTTTCGTATTCTTCTATAAATTTCAGACGTGTACATGAGAGAATTCCGTATTTCCAACCATTTGACTTATTTTAAATATTTATCCACGATGTTAAAGTTTGATGTATATTCCTGCCTTCTTTAAACTCTACCGATTTGAATTAATTAATCAACCTAGAGGTCATGATAAATACGTTTACATTGCCTTATATTTTTCCATGAACATTTATTTTGAGTCAGATAAACTTATTTCATCAATCTTTTAAATCAAAATGTCATAGATGATGGATTTTACATTCATATTTTCATTTCGCGATCTTGGAAGGATATAAGTTTCGTTCATATACAGTGGGCCACAAAAGTGTTCGTACATTTGCAATTTCCTATAAAATGTAATGTTTTCTACTAATAAAAATTAACATTTCGGAATTGTAATTTTTTTATGATATTTGCAACTTGTTCTTAATGGAATGATATAATTAATTTCTTAAAAATAGTATAACTACTATTTTTAAAAATTAATAATCGAAAAGCTACTAAAAATTACGCCACAAAAGTCTTCGTACACTTTACAAAAATCTCAACATAATTTTAAGTGTTAATTTTTTTTCTTAATAGGATATCTTTTAGTGTCCACAACAACTTTTAAACGTCTTGATATAGATATAATCAGTTTTTTGTAATTTCTGCATCTATTTTCCTCCGTGCTTTTGTGACTACTGTTTTTACTTCCCATTATGTTTTTACATACCATGTTTTCTTTTTTAAGAAATCAAACTCTCACCAAATATATTCTACAGGTTTAAATAAAGTTATTGAGGGGGTGTTTTCAGAATTTGGGACAGTTATAGAGACGCCAGTGGCGTACATTGAGAGCAGTGCGCTTGGCGTCATTATCCTGTTAAAAAATGAAATCATCTCCAATATCCAAATTTTGGGCGGATAATTTAAAATTTTTCTTTAAAATATTTAAATAGAGTGCATGCTCGTAATACCATCAAAAAATACCAAATTACTTACGCAGGAACACTTCCACCTACATGGTTCATTAATCCAACTAGATTCTTCGGATTAAGTTTCAGAAAATTCAACATTGACAGCAAATTGATTGGAATGACAGAAAATTCAAATTTTTTTGTATCTATAGGCGCATCATAGTTTATAAATGATAAAATGAGGAATTTTATCCCATGCATTAATGTGGAACAAGAACTCATCCATCTCCATGCTGAAGTATGGAGGTGAAGATGTTCTTGCGTAGGGGTGTAAATCGGCTTCAGAATTAAGTAATTTGATATTTTTGATGGTATTATGAAATATGAGCTTTATTTAAATATTTTAAAGAGAAATTTTAAAGTATCCGCACAAAATTTGGATATGGGAGAAGACTTCATTTTTTAAAAGGATAATGACGCCAAGCACATTGCTCTCAATGTACGCCACTGGTGTCACTATAACTGTCTCAAATTCTGAAAATACCTCCCCAGTCACTTTATTAAGCTCTGTAAAATATATTTGGTGAGAATTTGATTTTTAAAAAAAAGAAAACATGACGTATAAACACATAATGGGAATTAATAACAGTAGTCACAGAAGCATGCAGGAATGTCGATGCAGGAATTACAAAAAAAAACTGATTAAATCTATACCAAGATGTTTAAAAGCTGTTGTGGACATTAAAAGATATCCTAGTAATAACTAAATTAAGAAAAAAAATACAATATTCAAAGCTATGTTGAGATTTTTGTAAAGTGTACGAAGACTTTTGTGGCTTAATTTTTAGTAGCTTTTCGATTACTAATTTTTAAAAATAATAGTTATACTCTTTTTACAAACTTAATTATGTCATTCCATTAAGAACAAGTAGCAAATATCATAAAAGAATTACAATTCCGAAATATTAATTTTATTAGTAGAAAGCATTAAATTTTATAGGAAATTACAAGTGTACGAACACTTTTGTGACCCTCTATTTGTATTCAAGAGAATTTTTCAACATAACACAAATCATTTTATTTAAAATATTTTATAGTATTAAAACAGAGATTATTTTACTCAATTCGTTGAACTCTTCATCCTAACTTTCTGCTGCAAAATACAATATATGTATATATGCTGAATATCATTGCACTCAAAAAAACATATTACTGTTATTAATCTACAGGTTTTTTGAGATAAATTTTATAAAACATTTTTGTCATCCCATTTACAGTCATGTAAACGACGTGTTATTTATTTAAGTAGATCACGGTTAGCATTTTTGGAGTTGAGTTTTTAATATTCTGTTTAAAATTATAAGTATTCTGAAACATGTTAGTTTACTCTGTTAAGTGTTCTTCGCATCCCAGCTCTTCCCTGAAAAATTATTTAATATTTTAAAGACTTCGAAACTTTCAATTTTTTGAAACTGTACATAAAACGAGGAAATGAATTTGCCAAAAATCAGGAACCGACTTTCTTCAGAACGCAACAAAAAAACCTAAATTTATTTTAAGAAAAAATATATAAGTTTATTCATTGAAAAGCTGATTTAATAATGCATACAAAATTTAAGATATATCTTTCTATGATGTCAAAAAATGCATTTTTATAAAAAAAAAACTTTTGAACTTAAATTAAAAAGGAACTTGCTGTATATATTTAGAAGCAATGATTTGGACACATTTTTTGTGTTATGTTTTCATATTTCAATTAAAAATTTGTCCAAACGATTTTGGAAAAGAATAAAAAATGACAATTTTCTTACGAAGAAACGATTATAAATAGGCAATTATTTTACGAACACAGAAAATTAATTATTTTAAAACTCATTAAATGAAGTATTCGACGGCTATTAATGTAAATATAATTAATTTAATTGTAAATCTAAGTTTTGTGAATGTAAATACTAAAGCAATTTTTTTAATTATTTCTTTACTTTTTAAATACACGCACTCTCACGTATACATCCAATAGAGCTTAAAGGCATGTTATTTTTAAAACAGGTTCCACACTTTAAGTTGGTACATTTGAACCGATTAGAAAAACTTAAAGCACAAAAATTTCATTCACTCATATATACCTAACAATTACCTTTTTTTCTTTTATTTTTAAATACATTAATTTATAGATGTAAAAATTTATAGCAAACCATTTAAGATAAAAATTAAGAATTTTAATTTTTAAGTACACTTAATAATATATATTTGATTTAAACGTTTCTTGCGAGTATAACTCAAAAATTAGGTTTAAAGCTTTTCTTTCTTATCCCTCTGGTCTGAATCAGACCAAATCCATGAGTTTGTTGACCCTTAAGGTATCCAAATGTGTTCGGAATCGGAATTTTAAAATAGCGCACAAATGTATAATTTTCATGATATTTAGTGTCCCTTAGATTAGAATATATGTTTAAAATTGTTTTAAGGATAATTGGGTAAAAAATTATTTAAATACACTATTTTGCAAAAAGTTAACTTAGAATATAATATTTTTCAAAATGTTCTTTTATAAAAAACGCTTCTAAAATAATAGTATTTCGCTTATATAAAGTAATGACTTCTCCAAAGAGTCTCAACTACTATTTTTGAAAAATTCACATTATTTTCAGAGTTACCACCCATTGAAATAATTATCGGCGTTTTTTTTCTTAAAATTGATCCCCTCTGTTGTCGTACAATGTGGATAAACCACCCACTTCTAAGTCATATGTTTCAAAAATTCTAGTTGAGCCTCTGTACAGAGGTCTGAGTTATATACAGCAAAATGTTATTACTATAATAGATGCATTTTTCACAAAAGTAGAATATTTTGAAAATGGGTCATTCTATGTTCATTTTTGTCAACATATTGCACTTGAATAATTTTTTATTGTAATATTATTCTTAAAACACAATATTATATACATTTTCTAATCTAAAAGACACTAAATATCATAAATATTATCCATTTATACGCTTTTGCATATTCACGGTTCCGAACGCAGTCGGATAACTTAAAAAATCCAACCTAAAATAGATCTCTTCAAAAGGTCCGCTCGTACCAAGTCAACACAATCAAGTAAATGTGGTGGTGTAGCCTCTGCATCATTACACTTGGTACAAATTCGAAAAGTCTTCGTACCATGGGAGAGTCTGAGGGACTTTAAATGCCTCGTACAGTCGAGCAAAAGTAGTTTGATCTTTCCTGTCACATTTAAAACTGATTGACGCTCCAGGCCACTGGCTAAGATATCACGGATGCTGTGGAGGGTGTTTCCAGGAGCAAGGCCGGCTCAAGCATTTTTACCACCCCGGACAAAAATGGAAAATTCCGCCCCCTCCACCCCTTCTCTCTCTCTCTCTCTCTCTCTCTATATATATATATATATATAGATATATAGATAGATAGATAGATAGATAGATAGATAGATAGATAGATAGATAGATAGATAGATAGATAGATAGATAGATAGATAGATAGATAGATAGATAGATAGATAGATAGATATAGATAGATAGATAGATAGATAGATAGATAGATAGATATATACTAGAGGACCCAACAGACGCTGTCCTGTACACACAACTTAAATTCCAAATTTTTATGAATAAGCTTTAACAATGTGGACCGTTTTGAGTAAAATTTGAGTAAAATTGAGTAAAATTTCAAACACTAATTACATCTGAATGTAATAATTTAATTAACACATGATTTATTTCAACAAAATATAACACGAAGTGACAAAATATTTTCCTGGAATGATCACAGCCCCCACTGTCGGGACCAACTTGAATTATAATAAAAAATTTTGAATATTCGATACTGCGATCGTAGCGCAGTCTGCCGGATCTAATGTAAAACATTCCAAGATCAACAATTTATAAATAAAGAAATTAACTAAATAAACATTTCTAAACCGAATTAGAAATCTAAATAATTATCGAGTCCACTGGAACAGACAAAAACTTTCATCAAAATCGGTCCAGCCGTTTAGGAGGAGTTCAGTTACATACACACGCACAAGAATTACATTTATAAAGATTATTTTAAAAGATATTAATAAAAACGCTAAAAAGCGTGAATCGCGTCTGCATTTTCGTAACAATAAAGACCGGGTTTGGCCAGTTTGGCTGAAAATCAATTTTCGATGCCAACTTACGTCTTTTTCAATTCCTACTATTAGCTCACGATCTCTATACATAATTTATTTGTTTGTTTATTTATTTATTTATCTTGGTGGAATTTTCAATCGTTAATAAAATACATTTAATACATTTTAAAGCGCTTAATTGAGCTGAAATGTAATGTACATGATTATTTTGGATGACAATACATAATATAATATAATTAATATAATTATAATTAATAAAAATTAATTGATTAAAACTAATTATTTAAAAAAATTACAAATATAGCCACGTTGGCAACTTAGCGACCCTTTTGATGACTTATGTCAAAATTTGAAAAGGATTTTTTCTTACGTGTTAAGGCATTCAGTTGAAAGGAAATTTTATATACACGATTGTTTTTTGTGACAATACGATACTTCAATGATAATTAATAAAAATTATATCCACTTAATGTTGTGATTCTGTCATATGTATATAAATATTTATATTAATTTTAACTATTTGATAAAAAGTAGCTAAAATAAGTTTTTTCTTGGTTGATCTAAGTAGGAATTGATTTTAATTTTTTTTTATATTACTCGTTTATAACAATAGCGTTGTTACAACAATGCTGGTGAATGTTGAGTTGTATTGTTTGAATGTTTTTAATTCTTATCTTTTTAACTAATTGCGATATCGGACCGAATTTTGAATCTAAATCATTCTCGAATTTACTTGAACCAACACAAAAAATTTCACTGAAATCGGTCCAGCCGTTTAGGTGGAGTTTAGTGACATACACACACGCACAGAAGATTTATATATATATATATATATATATATATATATATATATATATTATTATTAAGGTATCCGACTACGTTCGGAACCGTGATTTTAAAAGCGCATAAATGTATAATTGTCATGATATTTAGTATCACTTAGATTCAAAAATACATGTATAAAATTGTTTTAAGGACATTTTGACAAAAAAAATTATTTAAATAGAATATTTCGGCAAAAAATCAACTTAGAATAACTTTTTCAAAATGTTCTTCTTTTTTGAAAAATACTTCTATTATAATAATGTTTAGCCTGTATATAGCTCAGACCTCTGTTTAAAGACTCAACTATGATTTTTGAAAAATTCACATTATTTTCAGAGTTACAACCATTTGAAATAATTATCGGTGTTTTTTTATAAAATTTCTCCCCTCTGTTGTCGTAAAACATGGATGAACCCACATCTAAGTTATATATTTCAAAAATTCTAGTTGAGCCTCTGTACAGAGGTCTAATCTATATACAGGCGAAATATTATTATTATAGAAGCATTTTTCACAAAAGAAGAATATTTTGAAAATGGGTCATTCTATGTTTATTTTTTGTCAAAATTGTGTACTTAAATAATTTTTTATTGTAATACTATTCTTAAAACAATTTTAATCTAAGCGACACTAAATATCATAAATATTATCCATTTATACTCTTGTACAAAATCACGGTTCCAAACGTAGTCGGATACCATAAGTCTTAAATAATTCAAAATAATTCGAAATTAAGGACATAATTACTTGTTATTATTTCATACGAGTGAAATAAAAGAGAAATAATTATCTATTTAAACGATCCAATTTCTTCGAAAATTAGTCTACTAATGGTAGAGATTACAAACGTTTGTTTTAACTTATAGTAACTACATTCACGACTAAAATAAAACATCTCTTGTGGCTCTCTATCAACCACTTATTACCCTTGTCCCCTTTTAGATAGCTGAAACCGGATATCGTAAAGGTGAAAGAAATGTCCATTGTGACTTCACTCCAAGATGTGGAGAAAGCCACTACGGAAAAATGTGTGAACATATTAAATTTCATGTTTTAACATATACTTCCTCCTCCAACTCTTCAAGCTCCAACATAAAAGAAAACTATCATTAAATATACCACGTACAAAATAAAAAAAAAAGATGCGTTAAATAAAATACCAAATTCACACCCAATTATATTTTCGAAAATTTATCAAATCTTTTGTAAGAAAAAATATATATTTTTCAAATTTGATCCAAATGCTGCCCTTAAAATTTGCCGCGGACAGGGGTCCGGTTTTTCCGGCCCTAAAGCCACTCTTTCCAGGAGATGTTTATGGAGGCTTTACATTTCGTGTACAGTTCTAGGTACGTCAGAGGCTTCTCATTGACCTGAGTCGCCAAGATTGACCCAGGTCATCAGCATTGTCATTATATTTCAAATTTACATGGAACGGAATCCACTACAGGCTTAAGGCATAGAACATTTCAATTTTATTAAAAAATATAAACTCCAATGTATTGTGTATCACAATTATATGTGTTTTAAACTTTTTTTCTTTTTTTTTAGTTATTAACTTTTATGCATGAGTGTGTTTTGAATACCATTTTGTTAAAATGAATTTTTAAAAAAAGGTACCGATTTCCATACATTTTAATAAAAAAGAATACCGAATCGTCTAAGAGAGAACTCTACATTTCGATTAATTTATGATTCGCATATTTTTCAAATAGTTTTATTTTTAAATATTACATGATACATATCAAGAAAAGAAATTTTAATTTTCTCTCTCTTTCTCTCTTTTCTCTCTCTCTCTCTCTCTTTGCATTTTTATAAGTTCAGCCTTCATTTTCTTTTACAACTGCTTATCATTTTAAGCCTTACCATACATATTAGAATATAATTCCTAAAACGAAATTCAATTATTTACGAAAAAAAAATTTTTTTTTCTTTTCACACTGAAAACCAAAGTATTAAATAAAATACCGAAACATGTTCCAGTAATTACGTCAGCTGTATATTAAAAAAAGCAGTGAACTTTTAGGCGTAACTTTTTATTGAGACCATCTCTTGAGAGACTCTGCTATTTCACTTCCAATTTAATCTAACATACACTGCAAAGTTCTTTCTGCAATGAAAAAAATGGATTTTTTTTACTCCAGTACCTTGGAGATTTGGGGATAGGTTTTTTCCCTTCGAAGTATAATAAATGATATTAAATGTCACGAAAAAACAGTAAGATAGGTTATAACTTAATTTACGTGGTAGCTTTTAGTGTAAAAATAGAAGTATTAAATTGTGTTCGCCGTGGCATCAATTTAATCAGCTAGAATTTATTTTGAGGTAGTGAATTGAATTACTTCTTAGCATTTGCAAACACAATATTTTCAAAAAGTAGTTATTTTGTTCTTCTAATATTGTATGTTCCTTTTAATATATTGTTCATTAGTAAGAATATTATATGAATAAAAAAATGTCAGAGGATGTCTTGTTTTATAAATCTATTTCAGTGAGAATTTATTAAGGTATCCAACTTCCTTAAAATCATGAATTTTGCCAAAAATTGACAATTTTTTTGTGATTTCATTTTATAGGATATCTTATTAGCCTTATAAAAATACGAAGTTATTATTTTCTATTCACTAGAACTAATAAAAGCAGATGCCACTACTTTAAGCTAGATATCATACTTTAAAATGCTTTTTACTCGAAATGTTTTTTAAGTGTTCAAACGGGAACAGCGATTGCTCTCTCAAAAAGTTTTGAAAATAAGTAACTTGAATTTTTTGTGTATGTTCCGTATAATAGTGAAAGTGTTTTAACCTTCAGATTCATCAATCACTGTTTTATTACAAAATTTACAGTCCCTAATGTGAATATAATCACAAGCCTTTTTAAGTAATTTCATATAACTAAGATGAAGTGCTCTAGTTTTTGTAAAAATTAAAATACATCTTATCCTGAATGTCATTTCAAAACTGAATAGCAAAGCAACACATCAAAATTGAAAAATTGAGAATGTGCTCATAAACTCTTTGTACAGAATGGGCCCCGTTTATAAAAATGTTCCAATTTTTTCCCCATTTTTGTAATAATAATTTCTTTTCCACTTCTTAAGTTTAGCATATATTTTTCTTAAAACTAAAACTTTCTTAAACTTCACAAATAAATTAAATACCGCAAAAAAATCCCCATATTTCAAATTTTTTTAAAAAAATAGTTGTCGCAAGTAGTCGGATACCTTAACATCACTCTATGGTAACGCACGAGGGGTATTTGCAACGAACCTCGTAATTTTGTACATCGGTCAAGAGAAGAGGAAGACACCCCAAAGCTAGCCCTCCCACACTACACCAACGGGAGGACTCTGTGTGTGAGTCAGGACATATTTTAAACGAATATCAACCCTTTTATACGGTGGATCTTCAGTGCCATTATTGCCCGAACTCATGATACGCCGACCCCGAACTCGTGACCATAACCACTAGTCTGCCACGACTATATAAATCTGATCCAAGATGATCCAAGAAGTACTAATTAATTGACTGCTTATTTATACCTGCGAAATTTAAATAAATATTAATAGTCCTTCGTCCTTCGAGCATGTGGGCTTTCGTATAGTTAGTTCATTGTTTTATTATTATTTTTAAAAGGTATATTTTTTTTCTTTATTAATATCACGTTAAATTATGACTCTCAAGAATATGATGGAAATATTTTAATGCACTTTTTAAAAAAGTTTACCATTGTGAAAAACACTTCGTTGGAAATAATCCATTTCGTGTAAGAAATAGCAGTAAAGTACAGGGTGAGAACAAAAGATGGAACCCATTTTAAAAAATCATATTATCGAAACTACTGCGTATATTGCAATTGGTTATACATGAATGTAAAGAGAAATGTACCAACTTTTTCCCATTTATTTTCAACAACTTAAAGCCTATTAAATGTTGTAGCTATGGTTAAAAACTCAAACATGGTGGCAGTGAAAGACAGAAGATGTTACATATAAGAGTATAAACGAGATTTTACGATTATTTTCTGCTTCAATAAATGTATTCTTATTTCAAAATGTGTATTTTTATTTTCAATCAATTAAGCATTTCCTGTCTCATTTTAAATGCGCATAAAAAGTGCCGTATAACAATAGAGAAGCAATGCCTCTATTGAAAAGTCTCTCTTCACTCAAAGTGGAAAGGTGCAATGTATTTTTATGTTTGAATGTTAATAAACTGCTGTCGAGGGATTTTGATTGGGAATAAGTATACAGGGTGATTAACTACGAGACCAACAACTTGCAGGGTGTGTAGAGGTTACACAGACGATTTGGAATCACATGGAAATGCAAGGTTACAAATGCCGTACTTGCGAGCTATAGTGCAAAGAATAACAACACATTAATGGGGCAATAAAACATTTTATTAAACGGTTATACTACAATAGGTGTTTGTAATTTCGACTACAAGTCCTCTGGAAAGTTAAACAGCGATGCTACATGGAATTCCTGACGTTCTGGAATATTCCTCCAGACAGTCTTGCGGCTGATGGCGCTGAACGGAAGGTTTCGTGAACGTCAATTCTGCTGGAAGTCCTCATTTGCGATCCGTTTCCCAGGATAGTAGGATGAACTGGTATTCAAACGAGGATGCCAACTTGCTAATAGTGTATGGAAGAGCTACTCAAACTTAATTTTCAATCATAATTTTCATCGCCCCCCCATACAACAACAATGTATTGAATTCAGTAATGCTATACTTTGAAACTAAAGCTACAGTATGGCTTTTTATGTGCCACTGGTGTATATAAACGTCTCACTCAGACACAAAGCGTTAATTACTCAGGAAGCATAAACGCGTCTTCCCGAAGTACGATATTTTCTGTGCACTGCTATCTACAAAAATATTCCGAAGGCTGTGAAATGCGATAAAAGGACCTTGACAGTGTTTGCTAGGGATTTACTTATTTCAGAGGAATTGCTTATTTGTTCCTTTTCTACCCTTCCCCCTCCCAATGCACCACATACGCTAGCCTACGTGTGAAACAGTGGCATTGGGGAGCATAATTTCTAATCAGTATTTAAGAGATTAATTATAAACGCACAAATTATTCAGAAAAAGTAGATTTTTGTATATAATTTTATATATGAAAAGCCAATGAGATCACTGGTAATTATTAAACGTTCTTAACTTAGTATTATTTAGTTAATTATAAAATACATTGCGCAGTGTAATATCAGTGTAAATGTTTATTTTTTTATGTCAGATGTCATGTTTCTGTTTACTTTCAAAAGTTAATAATTTTCTTCAATCTCTTTTGTTTTCGATTTTTCAATATGCTCGCGCCCTCCCTTCGAAGGAATATCACGCCCCCCCAAAGGAGACGTGCCCCACAATTTGAGAAACACCCGGCGATTGTACCAGGAATGTTTTCTGAGCAGGCGAGTTCCACGTCACACGACATTTGCAAGTGGGAACAGAAGGTTACAAGAGACTAGCTCTTTAACGAGTTCAGGTATTCGACTACGTTCGGAAGCGCATAAATGGATAATATTTATGATAATATTAATGAGCCTCTGCACAGAGGCTCAACTAGAATTTTTGAAATATATAGCTTAGAAGTGGGTTTTTCCATGTTTTACGACAACAGAGAGAAATTTTAAGAAAAAAAAAACGCCGATAATTATTTCAATTGGTTGTAAATCTGAAAATAATGTGAATTTTTCAAAACTCATAGTTGAGCTTCTGCACAAAGATCTGAGCTATATACAGGCAAAATATTATTATAATAGAAGCATTTTTGACAAAAGGAGAACATTTTGAAAAAAGGTTATTCTAAGTTAATTTTTCGCCGAAATATTGTACTTAAATAAATTTTTTTTGTCAAACTGTCCTTAAAATAACTGTATACATGTATTCTAATCTAAATTACACTAAATATCATGAAAATTATTCATTTATGCAATTTTTTAAAATCATGGTTCCGAACGTAGTCGGATACCTTAACGAATTAACTGGTTCTTTTTGGCTTACGACACTCCCGTTCCTTCAGTTGAAAAGCTTATAGCTCGGATATCTGTAGTTGTCGCGAAGATACCAGGATGCATGTCAGGAATCTTCCAGAATGTGAGAATTCTGTGCAGCACTACAGCCAGATCACCCAGACAACTTCTGGTAGTATTATCGAACACCTTTTGTAGTACAACCGTTATGTAAAGCATTTTCTGTCCCATTAATGTGTTGCTGTTACTCTTCTTTTTCTCTTCTTCTTTGCACCATAGCTTGTAACTACGACATTTTTGACCTTGCATTCCTATGTGATTCCGAGTCGTCTCTGTATCTCCTACACTGACCGTACCACACGTACATTTTTCATGCAATTTTTTCGTCCAATTTTTAGCTAATCTGAGGAGGAAAGGTTGCCGTAAACAAAACGACATGCTCTGACGTCAGCCGCGCTCTATCTGCAAATTGAAAAATTATTCGCCGATTTTTCTACTTCGGAAAACGAACATCCAAAATTATTTCTAATATTTCACTTGCACTTTTGTTGATAGATGTAAACAGAAATTGAACACCATCCCATTTAAAATATTATATGCCGATAAAATATTTTGCACCATTAAAATATTATACGGCATATCTGATGTGTTAGACGAAACCGAAACTGCCATCTTGTTTATAACGTAGGGCGCCGAAGAACCCCATTGGCTAGGATTTCAAGCAACTTTTATTTCGAACAATTTTTTGAGCTCACTAGCAAAAAGTTGTTCGAAAGCCGTTGCTATAGCAATTGAGTAAAAATTGCACGAATTGGACGAAAAATTGCTTGAAATGGGTACGTGGGATACGGCCTTAAGTTTATCGGTCTGGTAGCGAACCACCCTGTATATATCTTGTAATACAAGATATTAAAACAGTGCTGAGAAATGTACAGGTTTTTTATTTTCAAAATTGTGAACTACTTTTATCTTTAGTGACTCGACTGTACTAAAAAGTTCCATTTTAATTTATTGACTCTAATTAATGATACTTTTTAAATTCTGTATTATTATTATGCAAATATTTTTATTTGATTTTACAATGTAATAAAAATATTTTAAGCAGATATTCATTTCAATTCATTGTTTGGGACATAAAAAGTTTTTAAAAAAAGACAGAACTCAATTTAATTATCTTTTACAAATATGTAAAGGAAGCCTGCACAATTATTAATTAATAGAGGGTTAAAATTTTATAGATGTTATAAAGTATCATTAAAACTAAATATTATTTATAGCCTCTTTTTGATGGGAAATTCCTAGTAGAAGGATACTTACGAAGGATAGTTTAGAAGCGAATTAAGTAAGAAAGTCTTGGAAACTTCCTTTACCATACAGTTAAGACGAGGAAAACTAACACGTTAACAAGAGCTTTTAACGTAAGTAACGCATTTTAAAACATAGCTTTTAAATTAAATTTATCTAATAAAATCAAACCACTGTATTGGAGCTATAAAAATCATTTATTTTAAAGAAAAAGGTACAATGTACTCAGACATTAAATGCAATCATCAAAAAGGGAGAGCATAGTTATCATTAAATACCTAACATTTGTTTTATCCAGTATTATTAGGCCTGGCACCTTCAAGCTAGGACAGCTACTTTCGAAATACAGAGTGATTGTAAACAAAAACAGTTTCTGCTTGCTTAAGCGTTCAGACACGCTCTGGCGGTTACAAAGAGAATTCGTTAGGGAATTCTTAACAAAGGGGTGAGAAATATTTTTAATAATTTTTGTCTAGATAATTTTTTAATAAATTTCCGGTGCTTCTTTTTTTTTTAATTTTTTGTGTTTTTATATGAAGTTAAAAAAGCGTTTGACCCCAAATATTTATTGATAACTAAACAAATGCAAAGTTAATAATTCATAAAATGTTTTCGGAATAATAAACTAATTTATCTTAAAGTAAACTTATCACAATGAACTTATTTATCTTAGTTATTTTTAGAATAAAATGCATAAAAATATAAAGAAATAGAGAACATTCACATTCTTTTCAGATATATTAAAAAACTTTTAATACGTGTCTTAAGCAAGATGAATTACCAGTTATTCATGTCATACATTTCTAAGACATTATTTTACAGATTTAAGTTATTTTCCTTAGAATAGTCCAAAATTCAAGTAAAAAATTGAAAGGATAAAAATGTTATTTCAAAATAAATTCAAACCCAAAATGCACACAAGTCGAAAGCATAGAGTTTAATATTCAAATTAAATTTAAATTAAATTAAATTTCTAAAGCTATGAAACATTTGAGTATATCATTTAAATTATTTAATTTCCTTAAAAATTTCAGTAGTAATTCTTAGTTTATTCAAACATGAACAGCTACTAATTCTTGATTAGAAACTATGACTCTAAGCTAAAAGAAAGTTATCTTGATGTGGATAGGAACATTTTTTATATTTTTAATAATATAATAGGAAATAAGGATAGAAGTAGAAAAGAAATGAAAATCAGTTTTTAAATTAAAATGAGTTATAGTTTAAAAAACTAAAAAGAAACACGCTTTTTTAAATTTAATCGAACTAAGAAATTACTGACGCATTCTCCTCTTTTTTTTCTATAAAGAACACGTTTTTGTGTGCTGTATTTGTATTAATCATGAGCGTTTTTGCTTTGGGTTGTAACTTAACATTTTAGTCACTAAATCTGGAATTAGTCGCCAAATCTGGAAAAGGGAAATCGTTAATCCTGTTGATCCTGATGAAGACTATGGAACAAAATTAAATAAATATTGTATTGTAATCAGTCCTTAGCAAGTGTGCAAAATTTCAAATAAATCTGATCTTTCAAAGTGGTTAAAAATCGAGTTGAAAGATTCCATTACATACAGGTGAAGCTAATAAAAGCTTGTTAAAAGGGATTGTAAACGTATATGTGTGTGAGATATAAATATATAATTATGCTAAGAAAATATACTGAATTTCAAGAATTGTTTGATTTATTTGAATAATGTATTGTAAGGGCAATAATTGCTTCAAGCAGATGGCTTCTTCGCTGCTTACCAAGTCAGTTTAGAAAAGTAACGATTAAAAAAGGGAATAACCCTGGGAGCATTTAAAATAAACCGATCAATGAAAAATATAGGCAAAATAGCAAGAGCTCTTTAGTGTTAGATTTCAGTTAGAAAAAAACCAACGAAAAAATGTGTTGTTCTGAAACAGGAAAGTGTACTAAAAAGAGATAGAGTTTAAAAATAAATGCATAATAGTTAAATAACGCTTATGTGCTTATTCCTGAATTGTTTGCTTCAAATTTCATTCAACAGAAAATGCCAAAAATTATAATAACGATACATTTTTAATTTAATAACATTTGACTTGAAAATATAGTAAAAGTAAATCAAAAAAGATTGTAATTCACTGCAATAACTTCTACTACATACGAGTAATTAGTCTTATTTTTTTTTCGTTATTTCTTCATAACATTTTTGTAAAATTAAGTTTTGAGAATTATTCTCGCAGTTTCATTTCAGTAATTTTAAATATCTAAAGAAAAAAAAATTGGCAGTTATGGAGACTGCCGATAGAAGTGAAAACTTAGAACTTTTAGTATTAAACTTTGAAATTTCATAATGTTTGAATTAAAATTATCAACATCAATCCGATTTTTACATTTACTGATACTCCGAGCAACAATTATATGCATGTTTCAAAATTTTTTTATTATTCAAATATATTATAGGCTGTACACACACAAGATCATGACAAAATATAAATACAATTCAAAAAAAACAATTAATATCAATCATATTATTTATGGATAGTATTTTTATTTACTTAAGATACCCAGCTACGTTCGGAATTGTAATTTTGTAAAAACGCGTACAAACGAATATTTTTTTTTAATATTTAGCGTTTTTTAGATCAGAATACGCGTATAAAATTGTTTTAAAAATATTATTACAATAAAAATTATTTAAATGCAATATTTTGGCGAAAAATAAACTTAGAATTATTTATTTTTAAAATGTTCTCCTTTTATGAAAAATGATTCTGTAAAAATAATAGTTTGTGTATATACATGGCTAAGACTTCTCCAGGGAGCCTGAACTAGGATTTAATAAAAATTCACATTATTTTCAGAGTTACCACCAATTTAAATAATTATCGATGTTATTTTGTTAAAAATTCTCCACTCGGATGTATTAAATTATGAATAAATCCATTTCTAAGTTAAATATTTCAAGCATCCTAGTCCAGACTCTGAACAGAGGCCTGAGCTATATATAGGCAAAATATAATTATTATAGAAGCATTTTCCCTAAAATGAGACAGACTGTTGTGAAAATAAATAATTCTAAATTCATTATTGTCGAAAAATTGCATTCAATAAACTTTTTAGTGTAAAAATATGCTTAAAACAATTCCACATACGTGTATTATAATCTAATTGACGTTAAATATTTTTAAAAAAAGATTCGTTTTTATGTTTTTGCAAAATCACGGTTCCGAACGTAGTCGGATACCTTAAATTTCAATGAACTTGATTTTTAACATTATTTTAATTGTTTGCATCATTCTCATCATTAATTTCGACACTACTTAGACTTTTTGTTCTTTCAATTATTTCATCATTACGTGGAAAAATATTTTGAGGATTTGATGCATATTTTACCATTATTGGTTCATCTAATTGTTTAACATAACACATGAGCATGTCGGTGACATGAACCCATAAGATTTCCCCCTACCAAAAAGTGCCCAACGCGACCACAGAATTTTTCACTTCAAAAATATTTGAAAAAATTGTTACTCTCAATTTTTGACACGATGAAGAGTAATAATTTCTTCATTTATGTGAAGAAAATTTCCCCAAATTTATAAACTTTAAACAAAAAACTGTTTTTTATTTAAATAGGACAATACTTAAAACTGTAATAATTTGACCTAGTTCAATGTAAGAACTTTAAAATATTTAATTAGATTACCTATAATTATAAATTTATTTTAACTAAAATCCTTCCTCAAAGCAAAAAAAAAAACCAAAAAGCACATTTTATATAAGAAAATAAAATTTAATTTCTCATTTTAATTTTTTACTAAAAAAACTAATTTTTCATTACACTTTTTTGTTTTAATTTATTTAAAAATTTTAATTTGTTAGCAATACTAGCATTTTAATGGTATAAGATTTAGTGTTTTCTATCAATAGCAATTTCATTAGAGAAAGAAAAAAGTGTGTAAATGACAAAGGTTTTTTTTTTCTTTTATTTCTGTGAGAACCATTTCAATAGTATTTAATTATCCAAGAAACACTCTTGATTAAAAGAAAGTGCAAACTTGAACTTTAATCACCTTTTTAACGACATTTTCCAAAAATAAATCCTTTTTCTTTCAATGTCAGGGATAGTTCTTTGAGTAGAAAAAACACGGCAATTGTTTTAATGACTATGGATAACAGCTATTTTCCACACTTACGTTTCAGAACAAAAAAGGTTTCATTCAATACCTTTTGTTGATTAAAATAATACTTTTACTGTTACTGTATTTTCCTAGTTGCGATAGTTTAAACTTAAATTTAAGAAAATAATTCAGTCTCAGGGTTGACATCTTATTTTATGAGCACTGCCGAGCCAAAACTGAATGAACACCTTCACATTTTTCAATGAACTTGTCTGGATGGCGTGAAAGCCACGTGATAAAGGGAGAATGTTATTTAAATGTTGCTGGAGAAGGTAAGCTATCATTCCTGCATTTAGTTTTGACAGTGAGTCCTGCATTTAGTTTTGTCAGTGCGTGAAATGGCGGCTGGTGTAAGGGAATTTGAAAGAAGAAAAATTGTAATGGTCCGAAGACTCGGAACGGGTATGTCCGAAACAGCATGACTGGTAAGTTGTTTGTGTTCTGCTACTTATAGTTCAGGGTGCCCGGGCTTAAAATATCCAAAGTTATAGCCTACTATTACAGAAGTACACATCAGAATGTAATAAACAGTTCATCCGTTGATTAGACACCCCCTTCAACATTGTTTGGGTCTAATCCAATCGGCCACAAGTACGCGCATTATTCGGCAATCGCCGACGATTAACTTGTTACATTGACTTCATAAGGTATGGACGCCATATCAAAAGGTGCAGTGCGTACTTTGGTTAACAGAATTTAAATGTCATGCGTGTACAGCAACTTGTTCGAACAGAATGGAATGTCGATCCTTTGACATTAAAACCTATCCACCAATGGGAATTAATTTTAAAAAGGGCGGGAATTCTGGTATCTCAAACTGGCGAGTATCATTTAGTTTTCGTGACCGAAGATGCTGTTGATTGTGTGCGTGATTTATTTTTATGGAGTCATGTTAAGTCTATTAGGCAAGAAATTAACGAAATTCTATTTTGTTTGAACATGTCGCTGTACACCCGTGACTGATTTAAATTTCGTTAACCAAAGTACGCACTTCACCTTTTGCTGTGGTATGCACATCTTAATAAATGAAGTCAGTGTAAAAATTGTTTCGCCTGCGATTGCCGGATGATGCACGCACGTGCGGCCTAACGGACTAGACCCAAAAATTCTCGTAGGGGTTTCTAATCCACAGATGAACACTTTATTACATTCTGATGGGTAGTTTCGTAATAATAAGCCATAACTTTTGGATACTTTAAGCCCTGTCACCTTGTATTTATGCCAAAGGAATGAATAACAGGGGAACTACAAGTAGACACCTAGCTGTTGGACGAAGAAGGTGACCAGAATTTCCCCGATTAGTAAAGCAAAATAGGTGCCAGAGAGTGGGTTAGCTGATAGCCCAGTACGATGTAGGCCCAAGTACGAATGCTCCGGGATACACAGCTTAACGGATATTCTTGGATATGGGAATGCACAGCAGACGTCCCAATCATAGTTTTCTGTTGACCAAGTGTCACTGACAATTACGTTTAGAGTGGGCTCAGGAACATTAAGACTTTACCATAAATAAGCGGAAGAGAGTTTCTTGGTTGGACGAATCACGATTTCTCATTCATCAAGTAGATGGTTGTGGCAGGGTGTGCCGTGGTCCACGGTCAAACAGTTGCACCCTCCTTGTACATAGACTGGGAATAGCAATATTATGCTTTGGAGAACGTTCCTGTGGGTGACTCTGGGATCCTTAGTTCTGATTGAAGGGACCGTGAAAGTTGTAAACTATCTGAGCATAACTTCGGATCAAATGAACCCTTATGTAGCGTTTGTTTTCCAAACTGGAAATGGAATCTTCCAGCAGTACAGCGTCCCATGTCAAAATGCTAGAATTTAAGTCGAACCTATATATAATGAACCTCTATATTGTGAATTTTTCTATGTAGAGAACTATTTCCTGGAACCTTGAACATTTCACGATTTTCTTCGTAAAATAGCTTCTCTATAGCAAAGTGCCTTTTCTATGTAACGAACTTTTTCTTTTGTGATTTAGTTTCTGTTCTCCCTTTTTATTAAGTATTTCTTAAAAAATATTTCAAGTTATTCTCTCTTTAAGACATTTTATGATGTTCATAAATCTTGATTTGGGTTTATTCGATCCTAACTCGCTGAGAGCAACAGAGTTCTGGACGTTCCATTCAAGAAGTGCAAACCTTAACCCCCATTGACCAGTTCACTAAAAACATCTTCAATATCCTTTTTCATCCTCAGAAGAGTTGTCCCATGTCCCAGTGTTCTAATTATAAAGTAATGCATGTTTAATATTACTCTTGTACGTTTTAAATTATAAACTATCCTTAAAATTCATTAATTTTAATATAAAATTATTTTCTTAATACTAAAAATACAGTGAGTTCTTCGACATTATTTTTTTCCTGTTTTCCTTGCATTTTTCTTTCTTTCTTTTTTAATGGATAAGATATATAAAATAAACATATATTAATTTTAAAAACCCTCTGAATAATAACTTTTTTAATATAGTGTGTTTATGAATTTAAAAATTGTTTCATGTGGTTTATAAAGTATATTAAAAGATGAACCCCTATGTAAGGAATTTCCCATATAAAGAACTTTTTTCGAGGATTTAGCGACTTCGTTATATAGAGGTCCGACTGTATATTAGAAGAGTTGGAGTAGCATAAAGATGAATTCCAATTAATATCCTAGCCACCTAATACGACAGATCTTAATCTAATAGGGCACATTCGGGTTTTCATGTAAAGGCAGCTCATAGATCCAACATCTTTATGCTGAATCCCTATTTAGAACAGTGTTGTCCAACACGCACCCGCGAGCCACATGTGGCCCGCCAGTACGTAAGATGCGGCTAACCGACTCATCTTTAAAAAATCTTAATATCAGGTTTTTAAAGTTTTTTTTCCCTTTTGAAATTTATTTGAGGGGAAATTTATACATGTATATAAATTAACAATGTATTTGCCTGTTACCTGTTCTTGTTTTAAAATAAACCCTTTTTGATAATATAAATGTTTTTTAGATTAAAATAGACTTATATTTTATATTAAACAGTTACATTTGATTTTACTGTAATAAATTACTTTTTTAATAAATTCCGAATTGAACTATGCATATCCTTTACTATGGATGGTTCATGATTCAGTGTGTGTGTGACTTTCATTTCTCCTCCTCCTCCTTTTCTGTTTGGAGTGCCCAAAAAGCAAGAAGCAATCAGAGATGTTTTATAAAGTTTAAAAAAAATATTCAGGACGGTTAAAGTAAAGGGCAACGTATACTTAATGGCTTGTGAATGACAGCACAATCAAATTTCAACAATGAGTATCGAAAGATCAATTCAAAAGGAACACCGTAATTTTGAAGAAAATAGCAATATTTTAAACATTATTTGATCAATGTGTGTTGCGCAAGCGCAACTGCGCTGCCTGAACTGCGCACACACACACATGCCCAACAACTCTGTTATGAATATAAGAAGTTGCGAGAAATAAATATACACCAGTCCACTAATAACTGTGTTGTGATTGAGTCCTGAGTATTCGACGGAGTGAGCCATAACACATTGCATTATTATATTATATAAACATTATTATATTATCTATGTATGTATACATGAAAATAATGAAAACAATAATAATAATTCATTCTGTTTTAAATTTTCACTCCAATAAATGTTTTTTGTTTCCAAATCTGATATAAAGGTATATATTTTTATGTGCAGCCCGCGGAGACTATAATGTTTTTCTGGAGTGGCCCGCTAGGTCATTTGGGTTGGACACCCCTGGTTTAGACAATTGGTACAACTTGTCTTCAGTCATCTACCAAGAACTAGTGGTATCCATGCCAAGGAGATTTGCTGTTATTTTGCACTCAGAAAGTGGTGCAACGTTTTATAGAGTAGGTGTTCTTAATGTTTTGGCTGTTCTATGTATACTATACGTTTTTATTTAGTAGCACTTCGTTTTTAAAATTGTTAAGATAGAATTTTGTATTGGATTTTTCACTCACTTCCCTTACTACCTAATGCCTTAAAATTTTTAAATGATTCTCAAAGTATGTTGCCCCGAATACCATACTCAATATTTATTCTCTTCTGTAATTCTTTTTATCACCTATTTTTGTGAAGGCTTTTAGCATATCTTTAAAGGATTACTTAAGTATCCTTGCAAATAACTTGAATTGTTTGCAGATAATTTACGTTGTATCCGATTACTTTAAAATCACAAATTTAGTCAAAATTGAGAACACGGTTTTTATTTTAATTTTTACAAAAATCACACCAAGCCTTTTCTTTTTATTTGTACAAAACTCACTACTAAGA
This sequence comes from Trichonephila clavipes, assembly GCA_019973935.1. Taxonomy (NCBI): domain Eukaryota; kingdom Metazoa; phylum Arthropoda; class Arachnida; order Araneae; family Nephilidae; genus Trichonephila; species Trichonephila clavipes. Next base: position 1,159 of record BMAU01016809.1, on the reverse strand, counting down.
GTGATCTCATTTCCAGCATGCAATTACCGACTTTAAGACACGCTTTACGTAAAATATGTGATTTTGTTACTGTTTTCCGAAAAATTTGGAAGTAGAACAGGGATTGCTCAAAAGTTATGAATATCATTTATTGACTGAAATTTTTTGGGCAAGTTTTGTGTAATATAAGAATTGCTTTGTCCTATTTTTTTACAGAAATCACTGCATAGTTAAAAAATTCAAAAAACAGTAAAAAAATAGCTTTTTGAATAAATAATTAATACTATTTAATAAGATTAATTACTAATAACAAAAATAAATTAAATTTTACGTACTCTATGCAGAGTTATAATCACTAAAAAATCAAGGACTAATGGGTTGGTTTCTCGACCGGGGAATACGCCTCCCCCCTTGTATGCGCCACTGTCTCTTATCTCTTATAAGTCATTTTAAAACTGAATAATAGTGTACTATATAAATGTTCAAGAATTGAAAATTCATTCATAACCTTTTTATTTACAGCAGACCGCGCTTAAGTAAATTTTGTATATTTTGAGCAGTTTTTCCTAAGTTTTATTTGATTTTTTTTATTACAATTTTAGTTTCTTTGTCGGACTGTGACGAATCTATACGCGTCCTCTCACTAATCCTCTTGGGGAATCTTTGGGCTAGCATTCGCGTTTAATTCACAGCCATCCCTCTCAAGAAGAAACCGTGGTATTCAGATTGGTTCGACTATATAAAGTCAAAGTTTTGGTAACTATAAAGAAGGAGGTAGAAAACAGCTACATTCGCTACGCAGGTGAGATTGAATAAGGTTTACTTTCGCATGTGAAGATTAAGGGCTGTGTTTTGCCACTATGTTGAATTAGTAGATTTCATGTTAGCAATCCACGATAGATTAGGTTGAGTTAAGTAAATTGATTCCGCTTATTTGCTTACCAATCATTGCTTTCTCTGTGCTACTCCTTTGGCATTCACTTAGAGAAAAAATTGTTGTTGGTTAGTATGTTTGACTAAATAAATAATTGTGATTATGGAATTCTCTGGTTCTGCTTTTGTTCCTCTCACACCCTTAAGTAGGCAAGATGGTGAGAGAGAAACTTCAGGTGCAAGTTGCTCGCAGTACAATTTTATAAACAAATCCGAAAAAAAAATCTTCATAACTCAGTTTTTAAAA